>JABUQX010017453.1:120000-130000 GCA_015478945.1 Trachelipus rathkii | reverse complement strand
AATATCTTTCTATTCAATTATTCTATGTTTTATCAATCTGTCTAGAATATCGTTCTATTCTATTATTCTATATTCTATAAATCTGTCTAAAATATCGTTCTATTCTATTATTCTATATTCTATCGTTAAGTGTATTATTTTGAATAATCTGGCGTTGGACATATTCAAGTTTATTGACAAACATGTGTCGCTGCTCTCTAAGGCCTCTTCCTTTGGATCTCATCTTCCAATTTACTTACTAATTTCTATCTTTCTCTCAAATCTTTCCATATCGAAAGTTGCCGATGTCATTAGTGGTATTTCTCAAGGTTCTGCTCTACTTTTTTTCATTTATAACTTCACAGGTGCTCTCTTAATTCTACTTATTCCTGTGACGATAATTTTACTCTTCAATCTTCAACTCTAATCCGCTTTCTCTTTTGTATCTGTAATTGGTTCTCAACTTTGCCTTTTTGATTTAATTTTGGCTGGTGTGGATAGGATTTCCCAAATCGTGAAGTTCAACTCTCATACTTCCAATCTCTTTCGACGATACTATACAGCTTTACATATTTACAACATAAACATTCATGGCTTCAACAAAAAACAACAAACTTTTATGAAAACCTCATTTCTCATTGGTTGCTGTGGCGGCTTCAAAGAATCTTGAAGTCCTGTTCACTAGTGTTCAGGTTTTGATAATTTTTTTTGTCACATTTATTCCATCTGCATAGAGGCCTTAATCGTCCTTGTCAGAACTTATCTCGCTAAGTCTGCATTAGTATAATACAGTTGTGAAATTCTTATTACTGTTCTTTTAACCAACTCCAGAACTATCTACATTAATCTCCCTCTTCTCCACAAATAACCTTAACCGTCCTGTCTTACTAATCTCAATGTCTTAGGGAAAGGATCCGTTCCACTCATCTGATGGATAAGCCAATAGACCTATAAACTATTCATTACTTTTGTATTTAGAATGTACAAAAAATAACAAAAACAGAAGCTTGAGAGCGAATAAACACACAACCCTCCGATCTCATATCCAGCTATCAGCACATCGTACGGTTGCTTAAACCATATTAACCGAGGGCGACGTGCCTTATCTGAATTGAATTCACTTTGGATTTCCATGCTTAGACAGCCTGTGAGGTGACTTCTATGCCTCCACTACGTTCTCAGTTCGCATTTACCAGCTACTTTATACAAGATTCCGGTATTCGCAATAGGCCGCCCGATGTAACTCGAGATCCACTAGCTCACCTAGATATCTGGAGGGTAGTATCACTAGACCGTTCTGCTTCTGCTCACCCTACAGCGCTTTTTTCAGCAGCCCTTGGTTCAGATAACTGCTATCATGCCCGACTAGAGCCTTAAGATATTGAGGCCAAACTTTTCATTACAATATACATACAGTTTCAATTCATACGTTTCAAGTTCTCATCTTATCTGTAAACCCTCACTACCTTCTAATTGTCGTACTTCAGAGCGATCATATTTGTTGTCCAAGTTGGCAAAGATTTATCTTCGATGCCTATAATTCCACACATCTCTTTTACCTGCAAGCGGGCAAGTGTGCTCGAAGTCTACGCAACCTGGTAATTCATTCGCGTTACCACCAACCCTTTACCCTGGACACCTCGGTCGTAGCAATCAAGTGCGGGCTGGCTGTATTGTCTTGCGGCTTCAACACGAATTACTAAGTGTGGACTTCCTTTGTAATTCTCCACAGGTGAGTTTACGCGCTGGTCTAGCTCCTATCCCTCGTCTTTTTTCCCACCCACCTCTGTTCTGTGAAATTCTCTTCCCATCTTCTGTATTTCCGTTAGCTGAATTTAACTCCGTCACTTTCTGATTAAAGCCTGTTGTCCTGTGCCTCATATGCGTAAGTTTGCCGGAGCTCACAAAGAGGGTTAATTTTGAGAAATACCACAAAGTACTACACCGCCCTACGTGAATAGGGCTCTGCCCGTGGTTGGTATATATCGCCTACAACACTCAATAAACTATCCCCTATAATTCTACAGTTCCCCCTTTTGTCCCGACACCGTTGTAAGAGTTGGCGATACAACTGTAAGAGGTATTATAACCGACTTCCCCTGAACCTGTCCAATTCGCAGCCTGTGATGGAACTATTACACCTCTCTTTTGTGTAGCTAAAATCGATGATATATTACAACAACTCCGATCTACAAAGTTTTCTATATATATTCACTTACATCCATGCCCTCTCAAGTTCCCACCGCTTCCGATGCTCATAAAACTATCACCTCAATTGAATTACTTATGATGCATTACCTGCAGATTAACCCATTCTCCAACGTAGTCCCTACGAGACTTCGTATATTCGTCCACTCTATTACCTCCACCTCCACTATTACTCCATAACCCTAACCTCTAGCGCCAAAAACATCGTATTCTAGCGTTCTTAGTTATTGTCACAAACACAAATGCTTTTAACCCCTTATTCCAAAAACCACAGCCATACAAATTAAACCTTTCTACATAAGGACATTTCCATCGAACTCCTTACTATCTTTAACTGCGACTGCAGTCGAGTTATACTTAGAGCAAGTATGTCTCCACGTTCCACAACTCGAACAGATCTTCCTTAATTCCAGACACCAAACGTTCTCACAAATTATCCGCCTACTGCTTCATGATACTCTCAATGTCCTTTTTACACACATAAACCACCATGCCAGCCAACACATAAACACCATTTCACTATCCCTCATTAACACGGAACTCAGAATTTCACCTTCCACTGGTTTTCATTCTGCCTTCCTATGCTTATCTCTCTACTTAACCTGCGCATTTCCAGTTCGTGGTGCGGCATAGCGCAGCCATATCATCAGCAAAAATGATTGGGTCTCGTTTCTCAAAATACACTCCACCACCATTCTCTTCACTGCTAGTTAGCGTCCGTGATGCGAGACAGTGGTGTCTCACATGTCGATGCTATCACAGATCGTATTCATAAAACTGTTTCGCGCGTGCTGAGAGAGGTCGTCTGCTCGAGAAGAGAGCGTCTAGTTTTCTGCGATACGACAGTTCATATCCGCAAGGGCCATGGCTATTAGCTATATTCCTGGACAAGAAGAATAAGGTGAGGTAGTTATAAGCACTCATAGGCGATAAGCCTGAGTACTATGCGGCAACCTTTCCCTTAGTTCAGCTTTACTACGACACAATTAGGACAAGCTAATGTGGGGCGTAAAGCATTTTTCTCCTACTCGATATAATAATATATAATATCTATATTTTAGTAGTAGTATAGTTAATGTTATTATCGTATGAGGAAGATAGTATATATTATATATAAATGATATAGTATTATTTAATGATATATTATTTACTGGAGGTATATAATGTGAAGTGGGATATGAACGCATACTAACTAGAGATAAATTATCTAATACCATTATAGTAGGGCACTTTGAATAGGTGTTACATATTAAACATAAGTATACATATAATAGCAAATATGTATTATATAAGTGTTTTAATATTAAAAATATATATATGTATAATAGATATATATATATATAAAGTCAAAATATGTGGAAATATATTAAGTCTTATAGTAATAGTTTGTAGTTAGATTATATAGTAATTAATATTCTATATCGTAATCTATCATTACTTTGCTAGTTGTGAGTGAGTATGATGTGAGTTGGTTAATATAAAATAGAGATAGTCTATTGAATCGATAATACCACTTTATATATTATTTCTGTACATTTCAAGAAAATGTATAATAGAATTACCAGATAATGAAATACAGAGAATTACATAACTTACGGTAAAACATATACTAAGCTCAAACATAATATCAACTAATTAAAAAGAGTGCATGTTAAAGTTAACCCCTCTTATATATAATGTATTGAAAACTTATGAAAATTCACACCTTTTTGATAAAATAATATTATAGAACTATAGGAGATTATAAAATCCAATCTTATGAATCTACTAGCTAGAATATAAATTATTTCTTGATATTACAAATCCAATGCGAAGTTTATATCATGTATATATACAAAAGATATTATATATATCCCACTTAATGAAATATTTTTAGAATATCTAAAATGTCTCCTTAGTTGATTCTACATACACCCAAAGTATTGTTTAGAGGAACCGTGCAAACTTTAAAGACCAATCAGTAACTCTATACATAGTATTATACGACATTAAGAATATCATATGGAAGTGAATAAATAATTATATATCTACACTATATATTAGTTATTGATTAATATAGTCTTTTCTGACATTATATGAATAGTTTAAATATATTATATATCATACTATATTAAAATATTATTGAACTCTTATGTGAGTATTGTGGAGAACTTTATGCATCTCGCCTTTTCAATATAACTTCCTTTACAATAGTATTGCCACATAAATGTTTTATATTCTTCTGCCATTGGAAAAAGGGAGGGTAACAAAAATGAAAAGTATTGAAGGGTGAGAATTGAGCAGGTGATAATAGAAGCACACAGTCTGTACTGTAATTTTAAACTGGTTCATAAAAAAAGACTCCGTTCAAATTTATTCTGCATGGCTGAGTCAGCTTATCCTCATACAAACTAAAAGTTATCAACTTAAGATAATCAAAAATATTAATTCGCAATAAGGTTTCATTTAAGAAAAAGAGCACAAGATTACTTTCAGAAAGTATAAAAATATGTGTATAGAAATAGTAAAAATAAATTTTGCTTGAATGAAAGATCGTCCTTGATAATTATACAAAGGTTTTAAGCAATATTAATAGATTCGTTTTTATTGCATCTAACATTACAATATTTTATAAAAAAACTATATATAGACCCACACAAAGTCTCTTTGAACGCTACAAATCAATAAAAAACTAATATACTTTATCTTTAGTACTATGTGTTATATACTTTTAACCATTACTACATACTACTACTTATATTACTGAACTTAAAAGTAAGTATTAATCCCACAAAAGAGGTTAAAACATAAATTAGTAGTCACTTAACTATGAACCATTTGGAAAAAAGATGAGATTAAATTAAAATACGAAACTAGTTTAGAATTCGACATTAAAATATGAAAAATAAAATAATAGTAGTAAAATACAAAATCAAAATAAATTAATTATAATAATATATAATAAAATAAAATAATTTATAATAAATAAAAATAATAAAATAAGAAAATTAAACTAAATAATAAATAAATATATAAATAATAATAATTAAACATATAAAAATTAATATAATTAATATAAAATAATATATAATTAAATTAAATAATAATGATTTAATAAAATATATTACCTTATTCACCATAATCTCCAACTATATTAGAGGATCACTATACTTGAACCAAAAGATCAAACCAGTGAATAAGATCTTTTCTAAAAACAATTCATGCTTTTTGACTTGTCTCCAGCATTCTCTTGGTTCATCTCTATTCCGATCTGTTCAACCTTGAGCTTGTGTTGTTATTAAAGTAGCATAACCTATAATGAATAAACCATTAGATAATACTAACTATCATCGAGTGCCTTCTCCACTAAAAAACTTTCCAAGTAACTCGCCTTCTATGATTTAATACAGAGAATAACCCGTATCCTTATAGGATTCTGCTTTGTCCACTTTCTTTAGCGGTTAGATATAATGAATAGAATATTTGATCATATTATCGAGTTTACTCTGAAGCATCTAGTAATCGTCAAAACCTACTCCTCAGTATTCCACTTAAGACGAAACCGTATATTAGGTTTCATTTCTCACCAGGAGTCACCATTACATTAGTCTATTAACATAATTAACAAAGAAAAGGAAGGCAGATTATGTACCCTGCTAAGAGCAGCGTGAAAGACTTGCACAACAAGTTAACAAAGGAAAAACATAAAAACATAAAAAGATTTATGGAAATGCTTTTAATTATATTATTATCAATATAGGCCAAAATAAGTAACTACTTTCTTGTAAATCTTTTGGTTTTAAACCTTAACATCGCTATGTAACTCAGAATATCCTATAAAAATCATCTTGTGTGAGAAGAAAAAAAAATGAAGTGAAGCGGCTAGTATAAATAATAATTTACATTACAAATAAAGTACAAATAAATGAGAATAATATAAATAAATATTTCCTTGTCTGCACAGCGTTATGTCCTTTTACTACATCTTTTCATTCTATATTAGATAAACCAAAAACTTACCCAATTTTTAAGATTAAATGAAACTCATAAATTGATGCTAATCTATAAATTACATGATCAATCTAAACTATCTAAACATAAATATAATATATCGTTATATATCCTCTTTTTCTTTACCTCGGCTAAACAGGTTAACAAGGCCAGATGCAAGCTTAAAAGAACAAACAAGGGCGCGTTTTTGTAAATATATAAATGAGTCAACGATCTCGTTGAAATTATTTGGTACCACTGTCCTATGCATCCATACGGAATACTTGATTTTAATAGTAACATAATTAGCTGTTATTTTTGGGTTCCGAGAAAATTTCTGAAAAGAGTTAAGAATTGGAGTTGGAAATTTATTTATTGATTCCTGTAAGGAATTATTTCTCGTCATCATAGTGTTTATTTTTAAATAATTATTTATATAGTATATATAATTAACTATTGGAGTCATAATCTAAATGTTACAAATTATACCTTAATAACTCAATCCATTTCTTATTAAATTGATGTAATATTATACACAAGTTCATCTTAATTACATTTTTGATCAATTGTAAAAATAATAATATGTAAATATTAATTAAGTATACGAGTGATGATAATGATATAAATCATAATATAAATGTTATAGTACTAAAGATTATAAATTAAAATGATGGGACATATATTATATAATACACGAAGACAAAAATAATTAGAGATAAGAATAAAGCTTGTGAGATTGCTAATAGCTATTAGTAATTAAATTAGATACAAGTATAATTCATATATTAATATATGATATATTAAAATTTATTATTTATTATATTTATATTTAAATTTAAATATTTCTAATAGAATATTAAGATCATCGAAAGATATATATGTAAAATTATAGTAATTATAATTGAATTGAAAAAATAAATTGTTTATATATTTTAAAATTCAATATATTAATGTTTTAGTAATATAATAAATTAATATATAATCGTTAAAGGTATAACAGAAACAACGCCCCTTGACGAGTAAAACCTAAACACGTAGCTTAACCCAAAAAATGAAATCTTTTTAATAGTGACTGAATATTATTATTATTATTATTATTATTATTATTATTATTATTATTATTATTATTATTATTATTATTATTATTATTATTATTATTATTATTATTATTATTATTATTTTTATTATTATTATTATTATTATTATTATTATTATTATATTATTATTATTATTATTATTATTATTATTATTATTATTATTATTATTATTATTATTATTTTTTATTATTTTTATTATTATTATTATTATTATTGTTATTATTATTATTATTATTATTATTATTATTATTATTATTATTATTATTATTATTATTATTATTATTATTCCTTTAATAACATTGATTTTTTTTTATATTCTCTGCATTTAGAGGTTTGAATCCTTCATCCGGATCTAAACCATAGACATTTGGCATGTAGGATTTTTAGGTACTCCCTAGGAAGAGTCTTAAAATTCTTGAAATTGCTAGGCTCTTTCTGATCACCTCCACGATCATATCCTTAACCATGATGTTAGGTAGCTTTTTTTTGAATATGCAATCATACTTTTCTTTACTACTCCTATTGCTCCAATAATTATCGGTATAATATCTTCATCCTTCATCCCCTACATTCTTCTTATTTCGTATTTCAATCTTACATATTTTATTTCCTTTTCCTTTTCATATAATGTTACTCTGTTATCGTTACTTATTCCGATCTCTATAATCATGCACTTTTATGTTCTCTTTCATTTACTACTATATTTGGTCGGTTATGAGGAGTAGGTATTGATGTTTGTATAATATGGTCATACAAAAAGATCATGGCTTCCTCATTTTCCATTATTGCTGCAGTTTTGTGATTTCAATATTTGTCAGTTTCTATTTCAAAGTTGTACTATTTATCATATTTCAGTTTATCATATTACATATTGCGTTATGTCTGTCTGTGTAGTCTGTATTATTATTATTATTATTATTATTATTATTATTATTATTATTATTATTATTATTATTATTATTATTATTATTATTATTATTATTATTATTCGTAGTAGTATATCGCATCCCATTAAAATATGGTTCACTGTCTCCTCTTTTTCTTTACCCATTTTACATTTTTCTGAGATTCCTTCCTTTTCTATTATATTTTTTCTAAACCAGTTGGTTTTTAGAATCTGATCCTCTGGTGCTATTATTGTCCTCTCATCTTCCTTTCTTTATATTAATTATTGTAACCCATATGTAAATTCGAATCGTCTTCTTTCTTTTCTGAGAAGAAGCAGGAAATTTCTTATTATTGAAGAATTTATGAATGTCTTTTGTCACATTGAATCAAGTTAGCTTCATCCAGATATTTGCTAAGCATTAAAATTTTGACCCTTCTGTAGATAATGTACATAAATTTAACGCATCTCGTATAAAGGAATGGGAAGCACAGATGTTTCAAGAATGTTCGAGAATGTTATAACCAAAGTATAAACAAATTTACAAAATGGTGAAACATTATTTGTAGTGTGGTTTGATGCTAAGAGTATAAACAGCATGTTTATTTAAGACATACATAATAAACATGTCAAATAAGCATAGACATATTAAATTTCTTGTTTATTGATATTAATTTTAAAAACGTCTTCTATAGCTTTTGATTTTAAAAAATACTTTTTAACATAATTAAATGGGAATAATAATAATAATAATAATAATAATAATAATAATAATAATAATAATAATAATAATAATAATAATAATAATAATAATAATAATAAATAATATATATATATATATATATATATATATATATATATATATATATATATATATATATATATATATATATATATATATATATATATATATATATATATATTCAACAACTACTAAAATGCTCAACTACGTTTAAATAACAAGATAACATCTATTGTCACAAAGGATGTTTTTCAATCTTCTTTCAGACTAAAAAAGAATTATAGAACAGACATTTTTATATATATATATATATATATATAATAATACTATATATAAATCTTTGTATTGGAAGTAAAAATATTAAATAATATACTAACATATATATATATATATATATATAATATATATATATATATAATATATATATAATAATATATATATATACAATAGATATATGTGTATTATATATGTGTCTAAATATATATATAATAATAATAATAATAATATATAAATATATATAATTTAATAATAATATATATATATAATAATAATATGTATATATACTCTATATGTATATAAATATATATATATAAAATGTCTTTTCGTTTGAAAATTTTAGTGTGATATTTTTTTTGTCAATTTGTTGACATCTGTTATGACATTTTTGCCCTCATATATATATATATATATATATATATATATATATATTTATATATATATATATATATATATATATATATATATATATATATATATATATATATATATATATATATATATATATAACATCGTAGTTTCTTCTAAAGATGTTATTTCATCTCTCTCTCTCTCTCTCTCTCTCTCTCTCTCTCTCTCTCTCTCTCTCTCTCTCTCTCTCTCTCTCTCTCTCTCTCTCTCTCTCTCTCTCTCAGAGTCTATGCAAGTGTGGATGATAAAAATGGGAAAACAAATCTTTCGCCGTAATTTATGCTTGAAATATGAACACCTATTTATCATTTCATTATTTTTCGAAGGTTGCGTTAATTCAGTTCTCCTATTGAGGTAATCATAAATTATCAAGAGTTTTATAAGCGTATCACTAAAACATGCTTTAATGGAGCTGCCGACAATATCTGTCAA
>JABUQX010017453.1:110000-115000 GCA_015478945.1 Trachelipus rathkii | reverse complement strand
ATTTCTCCCTTTATACATAACAGATATCAATTCTCTTTAATTTTTAACCATATTTCTTTTTTTCTTTGTAGTTATCTTCTTTTTTAATAAATATCTTATGTTAGTGTTATTGCAGATTATTATTATCAAACCCCCTTCCCCTTTCGTTCTACTTACCAGTTTTTTCTTTTATTTAAATTGTTTCATGATAAGAAACTAGATAATATACTCATTTCACTGTCTATATATATATATATATATATATATATATATATATATATATATATATATATATGATATATATATATATATTAATTTTTATATATGTTACTATACTATATATAATATATATATATATATATATATCCCTATATTGCTATATCGATATATATAAATATATATATAACAAACATATATATATAACTATATATATATATATATATATATATATTAGGATGTCCTTGTTTGAAGAAAAAGTTTTTTTGCATATTTAGTGCATGCTCCTAATTTTGTTTTAATGATAATCATAATTGCAAGTCGTTAACCTGTGCCAACTTTAAATTGAAAATTTGGTTTTAATTCAAGTTATAAAACGGATAGTTTTGCTATGGCAACTCTCAAAATCTTTTTTCAAAGAATTTGAGTAACTTTTTCTGATATTATTATTATTATTATTATTATTATTATTATTATTATTATTATTATTATTATTATTATTATTATTATTATTATTATTATTATTATTATTATTATTAGTATTATTATTATTATTATTTGTGTCTGTGTATTATTATTATTATTGTTATTATTATTATTATTATTATTATTATTATTATTATTATTATTATTATTATTATTATTATTATTATTATTATTATTATTATTATTATTATTGTTATTATTATTATTGTTGTTATTATTATTATTATTATTATTATTATTATTATTATTATTAAGATTATTATTATTATTATTATTATTATTATTATTATTATTATTATTATTATTATTATTATTATTATTATTATTATTATTATTAACAGGATACTGGTATATTTTTTGATGTGGTGAAATGCTGGGATCTTTGAAACTATTGAAAGTATATATTAGTAAAAAGAAATTATTTTTTGTCAGAATTAGATTCTGTTTTTGTATTTTCAGTATCATATTCTAATTTATTTTAATTTAACTAAATTTTGTTTTCTTCTCCTTTTTTGTTCAGTTATTATTCCGTGAGATGATGCATTTTTATTTCTGACATTCTTTATGACCTTTCATTTGACTCCTATGAGGTCAATGTACGATTTGAATCACCCATGTAATCACAAAATTTGTACACACATTGAGGCATATACATTATTTAAAATATGTGTTAATGATTATAAATTTACTAAACAGAAACAATAGATAAAATACTACAGTAAATATAAATTTCAAATATTTATATAACAAATTCATTAGTCTGCAATTTATGGCTTCTTCACAATACAAATTATCATCTTATTATATAAACATCATTTTTTACATTCAATATAGTCCACCTGTTTTGTTGAAATTAATTCTTTAGTACCTCGTCTCGCCACATTGTTTCTTGATGTGTTCTATATTCATTGCGTAATTATGTGACATAATGTTTACCTCTTCGGAATAAAATACATTAGTCAGCCATGACATTAAAAAAAAAAAAAAAAAAATATTGAACAGCAAATTGATGAAGTAGCACCTCTCTCATTTACTATAATAAGCCATAATAAGGGGAGCAACTTAACAGAGAAGTTCACATAAGTTAATTATCATCCTATCATAATGAAATTTACACGAACTATATTTTAGATGTCAAAGAACAAAACAGTGGGTATATATATATATATATATATATATATATAATATCGAATATGTATATATATATATATATATAGCCAACAACTGCTAACAATAACAATATATGTATAACCTTAACCAGCCAGCAACTATGTACGGTGTAACAATGGCGTGTGTATGATTGTGCATGTAGTATGTATAATATATATATGTATATATATATATATATATAATATATAATATATAATAATATATATATAATAATATATATATATATACATAATATATATAACCAATAACTTATATAATATCATAATAATATATATATCATATATATGTATATAACCTTAATAATATGTAATATATATATATGCTATATATATATATATATATAATATTTAATATATATATATAACATATAATATATATATATATATATATATATATATATATATATATATATATATATATATATACTGTATATATATATATATATATATATATATATATATATATATATATATATATATATATATAACGGTTCGAAAAATATCAAGTAAAATGAAATTTGTTTAAAAAACTTGAGTTTTAAGCTTCTCTTACAGACTTTGCTTTCCTTCTTATCTCCACAGAGCTTAAAATCTTCTTATCTTTACTGAGTTTTTATCTCTGAGTTTTATCTCTGTACTTCCTCCTGATAAAACTTTCCTTTCTGAGTTCAACGAAACCTAATTCTCTTTCTGTTTATCTCATTTAAATCCTCTCGTTTCTTCGCTCTAAAATGTTTTTAAGGGTTTTAACGCGTTAATTTCTTCAGTAATCATATGTATATACGTTATTAACGCTTAAAAACGCATACCATTTAGTGTTATTTTCATTTTAAGCGCATACTATACACACACCGCATTGGATAGTTACAATAGAAATAATTTTAATATGTTATGGGCTTAAAATACAAGTAACGCTTAAATGATACATTTTATTTTATGATTTATAGGTGTATTTAATGCGTTTTATGTTATTTTATGCGTTTATAACACATAAATGATTACCGGTAAAATAAACGTATAATCGTTTTAGAGTAGGAATTCCTACTCGCACACAAACTTTTGAATTTTTTTTCATTTCAAAACTGATCAATTATAAAATTTAATTTTCAGACTCATGTCAAGTTATTAAATTTTATATTTTTACTTTTTTTGATTGTATCCTGTGATTTTGGTTTGATATTTCATCTGCTTCACACAAATTTCGAATCCCAAAGATCGCGCACGTTTTCTTTTCTTTTCACTTTCTTTTATTTTTTTTTATTTTTTCTATTCTTGTTATTTTATTCGAGTTTTAAACTTTTTCAATGATTTGAAAGTTCCTCATAGCGTAAGGGTGTGTGTGTGTGTGTTTGTGTGTGTGTGTGTGTGTGTGTGTGTGTGTGTGTGTGTGTGTGTGTGTGTGTGTGTGTGTTTGTTTGTGTGTAACATTTATATACATTTATTTTATAAAACGATTCCTTCGTCTTTTATGCGTACGTTGTTCATTGAAAGAGTATAAAACATTTCAAATTTCCTTCTAATAAGAATCGGCCAAAAGACAATTCGACACCGATTCCGATTCTGATTGTTTTTGATCTTTCAATTCCGGTTTTTATTCCGATTCCGGTTCCATTGAATCACGTGATTCTGATTCCGATTTTAAATCACTCAAACTTTTACCGATTCTGCGAATCTAGGCTCTGATTTTAATCTCGCTTTTCTACCTTCTTGATATTAATTTATATTCTTACCATCCACTAATTTGGTTCAAACGGTAAAGCTATCGGTTCGCATGGTGAATGCCCATGGTTCGATTTTTTGAGTGGATCGTAGAAGACATCTTATTAGGGAGCTTTCCCTTCTTGAATAGGGCAGCGCCCGTGAAGTTTTGTACAAGCTTTTTCATAATAATGATAAAAAGAATTCTTTCATTATTTTCAAAGTCTTATTTTCCTTTATATATATATATATATATATATATATATATATATATATATATATATATATATATATATATATATATGTATATTCTATACCTATATATATATATATATATATATATATATATATATACATATATATATATATATATATATATATGCTATATATACTCTCGCATATATATATATATATAACCTTAACAATAATATTATATATATACTATATATATATATATGCTATTTGCTATATATATATTTATATATATATATATATATATATATATATATATATATATATATAACCTAACCTAACATGACCTAACCTATATATATATATATTGTTTTCTTATTAGAAAAATAAATTGATGAAGCTGCTTTCAGTCTCTATAGGCCCGTGTGGCTTCTTACTATCTCTATATTTATATTCTTCTATATTAACGAGTCTTTTCGCCGTTGAAAATTTTTTCCTGACATTTAATGTCAAATAACCCGACGACTCGTTGGAACTTTCTTTTAGTATATTTCATTTGAAACATGTCGTACATATCTCAAGTTTAGTGCACATTATTTTAGAAAACAAATTTACCTTGAAACGAATTTCCAAAACTAACCTAACCTAACCTAACCTAACATGACCTAACCTAAATTAAATTAACCTAACATGACTAACTAACCTAACCTAACCTAACCTAACCTAACCTAACCTAACCTAACCTAACATGACCTAACCTAAATTAACCTAACATGATCTAACCTAACCTAACATAACCTAACCTAACCTAACATGACCTAACCTAACCTAACCTAATTCCAGTTCCTCATTATTTATGAAATAAATCAATTAAAATGCAAATATTATTCACAGTTATCATGGTGATAATAAGATCAAACCAAACCTAAATTAAATAATATTTAAAACTATATTTACAAAATATTGTAAATAGCAATCTATTCATGACTATCAAGACAGCTGTCATTTTTTGCTTACATCAATCATATATATATATATATACATATATATATATATATATATATACTATATATATATATATATATATATCTGTATATATATATATATATATATATATATATATATATATATATACTATATATATATATATATATTAGAGGTTGGCCGAGCACCGGATTTGTGCGCACTGCACCTCTGTGAACCCCTAATATATATATATATATATATATATATATATATATATATATACTATATAACTTA
>JABUQX010017453.1:97500-100000 GCA_015478945.1 Trachelipus rathkii | reverse complement strand
ATAACATCGACGTTGAACTGGTGTTTTTTTTTTTTTTTAATATCGATATTTTTTAAAGAATTATATCGACGTTGGTTTAAGAGTTTTTTTTTTGTTTGTTTTTTTAAATATCGATATTTTTCAAAGATTGGGTCCACGTTGATTTGGCAGTTTATTTTTTTTTTCACCGATAGTATCGCCGTTGAATTGATAGTTTTTTTCAGTATCGATATTTTTCAAACGATTGTATCCACATTGATCTGATAGTCATTTATATTAAATTTCGATATATCAATATTTTTATATATATCGAGTATCCCTAGTGACGATTACCTCCTATTGATGAAAACATTTGATCCTCGTTATTTTCGTTAACTTTCTTCAAGACAATTTTGGAATGAAACAAAATTATTGCCCTATGAAACGATCCGAGCTTTCGTCCATTCACGTTGGACATTTTCAAGTATATAACTCTATTTTAAGAACGAAGCCATTATTAAAATTAAATTAATACAATTATTGCAAATATAATAAGTAAGATTAAAACTATAATTTAAAATATACGAAAATGGAAGGTGAAGTTTATAATTTAGATCCTGTCTTTTTTTCTTTCTTTCTTCTCCAATGTTAAGGTAATCGGACATTTCGTTATATTTATATTATTGCCCGGTATATGTTTTCTTATAAGAAAGGCTAGTCTAAGATCAAAATATTAATTTTTTTTTCCAAATCTCAAAGCAATTCACTATTTCTCCGTTTTTCGATTTTGCATGTTCTACCTGCATATTGGTTATCTTACTTGGTCTGTACCTGTGTTGCAACGTACGCTGCCGAAGTGTATTTGTTGGCTTCGTTGTTAAATAAAGTTATATCCTTGAAAATGCCCAACGTGAGTGGACGAAAGCTCAGATCGTTGCAGAAGGCAATAATTTTGTTTTATTCAAGAATTGTCCTGAAGAAAGTTAAGGAAAATGATAGGAAGATTTTTAGGAGCTTGGAAAAATCAGGCAAATATTATATTAATAAAAGGGTAATGTCCAATATTTGCTATTGGACTTTCCAGTTTTAGTCCCAAACTGAAAATGGACATAATTTTCTTAATTTTCATTCAATTTTGACCAAGTAAAAAGCAAACTGCAGCTTTTTCTGATCTCTAAAATGTCTGTTCCAGGTGTTTTTCTGTGTCTCTATTGTTTTACTTTGTATTTTCATTTTTTGAAAACTTATATTTTTGACGTTTTTCGAAAACTTATATTTTTGACATTTTTCGAAAACCTATATTTTTGACATTTTTTTGAAAACTTATATTTTTGACATTTTTTTTGAAAACCTATATTTTTGACATTTTTCGATTCACGTCCTACAAATGTCTTAAAATGTCTTAAAACTTGAATTATACAAAGATAGGTCTTTTGCCTAAAGAACGAACCTAAAAAAAAATATTGATTTTTTGACCAAAGATCTCAGCAAAGGTTAAATTTCAAACCTTACTGTTTTTGGTTTTGAAAATAAAAATTTGCGATATTTTTTTCTGGTTATTCAATTAGGATAAAATTTCCGGGGCATTTATAGTCGGGGGAGGTACACAATTTTTATTTGGATCATTTTTTTCGTATATGCAGTCTCTCCAAGGAAATTTTTCTCGAATTTTTTTTTTTTTTTTTAATATACAAAAAAATTCTCTAAATAAAAAAGGTTTATCTGAAAGTTTGATGTTGATGGGATGAGTAGAAAAAATTATCTCACTATTTCACTTCATCGTAAATTTTTTTTGAAAAAGTGAAATATTGAAATTTTTTTCTTCTACTTATCTGATCAGCATCAAATTTTCAGAGCATATATAGTAGGAGAAGATACACATATTTTATTTAGATAATCCTTTTTTTTTTTTTTTTTTTTTTTTTTTTAAAAAAAAAAAAAAAATATTTTGAATTTCAAAAAAAAAAATTTGAGAAAATTTGTTCCATGGACTGAGACCAAACTACTGCATATACAAAAATAATTATCTAAGTAAAAAATGTGTATCTTCCCGGACTACAACTGACCTCAAAATTTCATCCTGATTAAATGACCAGTAAAAAAAATTCTCGCAATTTTTCATTTTCATAACCCAAAAAAGCCGGGTTTGAAATTCATCCATTCCTGGGATCTGGGATCAAAAATCAATATTTAATTACCCTTGATCTTTGGGTAATAGACCCATCTTTGAATAATTCAAGTTTCAAGTAATTTCGAAAAAAAAAATGTATTACGTGAATCGAAAAATGTCAAAAAAATAGATTTTCAAAAAATATAAATACAAAGCAACCAAAATAGACACAGAAAAACGCATGAAACAAACGTTTCAGCAGTTTGATATTTGTTTGGTCAAAATCGCCTGAAAATTAAGAAATGACCATTTCCGGGTTGGGGGCTAAATATGATGAGCCAGCTCATTGTTTCTATTATTATTATTATTATTATTATTATTATTATTATTATTATTATTATTTTTTTTTATTATTATTATTATTATTATTAT
>JABUQX010017453.1:77500-82500 GCA_015478945.1 Trachelipus rathkii | reverse complement strand
AACCGTCGACATCAATTCAATGGGATCTCTTTTGGTCTGTAACGCTTTTCTTCAATCTTCGAAATAACGAAAATCCATCTACACAAATGTTTGGAAAATAAATAAAATTGCCTTCTCCACCTTTTACTTACATGAATTCACATAACCAAATCTCACATGGAATTTTACGTACATCAGAAAATGCATGTATACAAAAAGACTCTACAAGCCCTTATATATCCAATAAGTTCAACAACTCCACATAACTTCGTTCTCTGGACGGCAACGTCACCCACCTATTGCTATGAGTGTGAAGGACTACTGTGGGGTATCGCAAGGCAAGGCGTTCGTTGCACGGAATGTGGAGTCAAGTGTCACGAAAAATGTAAAGACCTATTAAACGCAGACTGCCTCCAGAGTAAGTTCTATTATTATTATTATTATTATTATTATTATTATTATTATTATTATTATTATTATTATTATTATTATTAAATTATTATTACTTTATTATTATTATTATTATTATTAAATTATTATTACTTTTATTATTATTATTATTATTATTATTATTATTATTATTATTATTATTATTATTATTATTATTATTATAAGTTATTATTATTATTATTATTATTATTATTTATTATTATTATTATTATTATTATTATTTTTATTATTATTATATTATAAGTATTATTGTAATTATTATTATTACTAGTTTTATTATTAGTAGTAGTAGAGGTAGAAGTATTATTATTATTATTATTATTATTATTATTATTATTATTATTATTTATTATTATTATTATTATTATTATTATTATTATTAATTATTATTATTATTATTATTATTATTATTATTATTATTATTATTATTATTATTATTATTATTATTATTATTATTATTATTATTATTATTATTTTAAAATGTTATCCTTTCATCAAAAGGTAATAAAGAGTTTTTGTTTGTTCTTAGCTAGTTTCTAAATGTTTACCCAAATTGCATTCTCTATTTTTATAAAACTTTTTTTTGTTCATGAGTGAGATTTTTAAATTTTTTCCAAGGTACAAATATTATAAAAAAATTTTTTTTTTTTTAAATAAAATAGATAAATAAAATGAAACTATATTAATCTGGTTATAAATTGGTAGCTAAAAGTGGTAGATTTGGTAGAAACGTGTCAGAATGCGATTCCATAAAATGTAAATATTTTAAAAGTCGTGTGTATAAAAATCTTGTCTTTGTTTCAAATTGATGTTTTTTTATGGTTTGAGCAAGAGGAGTGAACACCCAATAGTTCCTACTCACTATCATTACTCTATCATTACCATTACTACCATTGTCTAACATTACTCTTAAATAACCTTCTATATTATTTTTATTAGTAGGGTCTGTACAATTTTCTTGATATTTTATGAATTATTTCATATCTTTCGAGAGGATTATTTTTTCCTCAAATATATTATCAATTTCCTGAATCCTGTCCTTATTTTCCACTGACCTATATTACGTCTGCTAGAAATAAGGCCAAAAAGGATATAAAGATACGAAAGAAGAAAAATTTGTAATAATATTAAAAAAGCAAATAGGGAAAACGAGGAAAAAATAAACGTGTAAAAAAGTTAAGGAAAAAAGATTCGTCAATTTTCCATTTTTTTTTTTATTTTTTTTATTTTTTTATCGAACCAAACTTTGTCACACTTTAGTTACAAAAATCACGAGAATTGATTTTTTTTCCTATAAGCGAATGGAACCATTGGAGCAAAAATAAATATGTCGGTACTCTTTAGAGTCATTTTTTCTTTAAAAAAAAAATCAATGCTTTATATTTTTTTACAGAAACGATAACAACAATATAAACAATTTTTTTATTGCTTTGAATTATGTTAATGTTTTTATTATTGTTTTGTTTAAAAATTCTTTTATATTTTTTGTTTTCATTACTATTGCTTTTAAATGCTATCGGCCTTATTATATTCTATCAGTGGTCTAATTAGAGAGAGAGAGAGAGAGAGAGAGAGAGAGAGAGAGAGAGAGAGAGAGAGAGAGAGAGAGAGAGAGAGAGAGAGAGACAGACAGACAGACAGACAGGAGATGGGGAGTTTGGGACAGAGAGACAGACAGACAGACAGAGACAGAGAGAGAGAGAGAGAATGGTAGTAACGGAAGTATGTTGTAGACTTAAAATGGATGTAGCACAAAGTGTGTGTGTGTGTGTTAATTTACTTGTTGATAACATATTGGCAATGGTAGATAAAAAAAAATATGGTCCGTGGACCACCAGGGGACCGCGAATGCTTGAAGAAGTGCTAAGAATTTTTGCAGTTAAAGTAGAAAAACTGAATGAATGAAAGAAAAGAAAACGTTGAACAAAATGAAACGTTGAATAAAAAGGAAACGTTCAACAAGAAGGATATGTTGAACAAAAATGGAAACGTTGAGCAAAAGGAAACTTTAAACGAAAAAGGAAACGTTAAACGTAAAGGAAAGGTTGAACAAAAAGGAAACGTTGAACTTTAAAAGTAAAGGTTGAACAAAGAGGAAACATTGAACAAAAGGAAACGTTGAACAAAAAAGGAAATGTTGAACAGAACGAAACCCTAAACGAAAAAGTAAACGTTGAACAAAAGGAAACATTGTACAAAACGCTGAACAAAAAGGAAATGTTGAATAAAAAGGAAACGTTGAACAAAAGGAATCTTTAAACTAAAAAGGAAACGTTGGACAAATTTCCATTGCTTAGTTGTACAAAACGTGGCTTTTTTAGTGGTTTTCGGACATTTTTTGCATTAAAAAAGCCTAATTTCATATTTAATTTTTTTTTATAATTATATGAATAAAATATGATCCCTTCTCTCTAAACATTGTAAGACCCTTCGACCCTTCATGAGAAATTTTAAATAAACATTCGATGCACTTTAAGCTTTTAAATCTTGAGTTAATTCTTTCTTGATGGTTCGCTGGAAAAAAAATTAAAGGGGGCCCACAGTAAGGAAAAAAGATTTAAAGGGGCCTACGATGGGTTAAAAATATTTAATTAAAGGAGATCCGCGGAAACGAAAAAATATTCTTGCTGGGTCTGTGATAGTGGAATGGTTGAGAACCGCTGGCATAGAGTATATATATTTTAAATGCAGGACAGAATTTTGGTCAGAAAGGATGTCTATAAGACAAACTCTTAATTTATAGTAATACATTTTATTCGGAAAGCAATAAAGCAAATGATCACATCTCAGTCCTTGTTTTTGTTTATTTTTTTTATGTTAGTTTTAATATCTCAATCGTGGTTTTAATATCTCGATCTCAGTTTTAACATCTCAATCGTGGTTTTAATATCTCGATCTGGGTTTTAACATCTCAATCGTGGTTTTAAGATCTCGATCTCGGTTTTAACATCTCAATCGTGGTTTTAATATCTCGATCTCGGTTTTAATATATCAATTTTGGTCTTAATATCTTGATCTCGATTTAATATCTCAATCGTGGTTTTAATATCTCGATTTTGGTTTTAATATCTCATTTAGGTTGTCGTTATCGAAGGCATAAATTTATTATATACTTAAAGGTTTTCATGATTTTAATACGAATGAAGTAGCACACACTTTGTTTCTCCGGGGCTTCTACTGTTTTCATATATATATATATATATATATATATATATATATATATATATATATATATATATATATATATATATATATATATATATATATATATATATAGCAATATATATATATATATATATATATATATATCAGGTTGTAGGGTAGGAAAAGTTGCAGGGGTGAGATTTTTCGTTAAAAATAGCATAAGACAATGGGGACTTACGCTTTTGATCTTAAAATTATGGAATTTCGTGGACTCTCTTCCCTAATCTGTTGCTACCCTACTCATATATATATATATATATATATATATATTTATATATATATATATATATATATATATATATATATATATATATATATATATATATATATATTTGTAAGGTTGTTTGATTTAAGAAAATTGATTTAAACCAACTATAAAATAAACACTGATTTTTATGGTTTTTGTTTGTTTTTGTTTTTGTTTTTTGCTTCTTTCTGATAAGAAAAACGTGCTCCAAATAAAACCATACAACTAATACATGCTAATTATATATATTTAGATAGTAAATAAATGAGACGAAAGCATTAGTTGTAACTCAATTTAAAAAAAAAAATAAAGAAAATTAATAGCATCAAACTAGGATAACAATAATAATCGAAATTAATAACTTTTTTATCATTTTTTTTCCTTTGAGTTATAAAATTGCTTTTAAGATGTTTTAGTAAATAAACATTTTTAGGGAGTAGTTACAAAGTTTATTATATCGTTAATATTTTTCATATTGCTTCAGATTGCTGATTTAAAAAACATCGTGATTATAGTATTGAAGAAAATATTTTTGCCATATATATATATATATATATATATATATTATATCTATAGACAGAGATATATATATATATATATATATATATATATATATATATATATATATATATATATATATATATATATATATATATATATATATATATATATATATATATATATATATATATATATATATATATAGAGAGATATAAATATATATAAATATATTGATAGAATATATTTATATATATATATATATATATATATATATATATATCCTTCAGTAGGTAAAGGCAGAGACTTCCAAATTCCTTCTGAGATTTTTTGAAAATTTTTATAACAGGGCCAATTTAAAGCCTGACATGTGCTTAAAAATTAAAAGCCAAAGGAAAAATTGTGCTGATCAAAATAAGATGTAAGAATTGATGAATGGATTGTGTTCCAGATTTTAACTGTGTAGTGGATGTAGGTTGAGCATAGCAGTTTAGTCTGGGTCAGAGAGCTGAACGGTGAAAGATGAGAGTGTCTGAAATACGAGTCGCAGGAACTCTTCTCAAAGAAGGATGTACATGGCTGAATAATTCAAATGAGCAATGTAAATTGTAATAATAATAGA
>JABUQX010017453.1:70000-72500 GCA_015478945.1 Trachelipus rathkii | reverse complement strand
TTCCACTAATTGTGCACTTAATTATTATTATTATTATTATTATTATTATTATTATTATTATTATTATTATTATTATTATTATTATTATTATTATTTTTAATATTATTATTATCATTATTAGAGATATAAAATGGTTTTAAATTTTCAAAATCTATTTATGTTATGTATCCATGAAAATCTATGAGTTTATCTAACCATGGAACGCGATAAAGTTTTTACGTTCTTAGATTATAAACACTTGATTCTCTCTGATAACTAGGGCGGTATTCAGTGTGGATGAGAAGAGTCACGCTGGTCACATGAAATCTGTCCATCAATCGGTCCTAGATGGGACCAGCAAATGGTCAGCCAAAATCGCAATAACAGGTTTGTGCGACAGATTGTGTCCACATTGATGTGTACTGTAGTCATGAGGCTAATACCATCAACTGCTTTCTTTGTTATTTCTCCCATAGTTATTCTCAGTAAAGCCTATTTGTTAAAAAGCTCTTTTGGTGGCATTAAAACTAATAGACTAGAAGAGACGGGTTATTATGTTTATTAATCACATTATTTATAAATTCGAATATATGTCATTAACATGTAAGGAATATACAAGGAAAATATACTATAAATGTTTTAAAAAAAGGTAAGTTTACCAAGGAAATAATCCTATGCTTCGGTCACAAGCAGTGATTACAGACTGAAATTGTTTACTAAATGTCTAATCATATATTGCTTATATTCTAATTAAAATCTAATCGAAAAAAATCATATTTTTAAATATACAAGGAAAAAAACATATGCTTTTATATGCTTGTCTTTGTTAAGGATTATTAGATATAATTGTTATTTGTTTTAAATTATATATATATATTATATATATATATATATATTATATAATATATTAATAATATATATATATATATATAATATATATATGATATATATAGTATATATATATATTATATATATATATTAATTATATATTATAATATATATATATATATATTGCTGTAAAAGATTCGTGTGGTTAAATGATTTGATTTCGCTCGCATCCGCTATGCATCTTTCATTAATTTTCTTTAATATTTCGATGTTATGCTTTTCGAAAATCGTTGTGTTATTTGTCAGGAAATCTTGGTGTTGAAAACAAATGGGAAATCAATTTTAATATTTACAAAAA
Source organism: Trachelipus rathkii (assembly GCA_015478945.1). Lineage (NCBI taxonomy): Eukaryota > Metazoa > Arthropoda > Malacostraca > Isopoda > Trachelipodidae > Trachelipus > Trachelipus rathkii. The sequence goes on along the minus strand of JABUQX010017453.1, from coordinate 71,335 downwards.
AAAATAAATTTTTTTTTCTTTTCTTTACAATATTATTTGTCATCTATGATCCATATGTGAAATATCTTAAATTTTTTTAATTACTTTGAAATTTAAAACAGAATTATTATTATTTTTTTTTTTTTTTTTTTTTTTTTTTTTTTTTTTTTTTTTTTTTTTTTTTTTTTTTTTTTTTTCTGTAAGTTTTTTAATTTTTTTGAAAACTCTTGAAAATTAAAATAGAATTATTTTAAATTTCAAGTTTTAAAAGCGAAGTAATTTTCTTTTTAAAAACATCTTAAAATTTAAAATAGAATTATTTTAAATTAACTTTGTGTTTTTAAAGCTAAAAGTATTTTTATTTTTAAACATCGAAAATTTAAAATAAAATGATTGTAAATTTTCTGTTTTTAAACAATTTAATTTTATTTATTTTTTCGAAACATATTGAAATTTCAAATAGAATTATTTCAAAGCGTTTTTTTAAAAAAAAAAAGTTAAGTAATATTATTTTTAAAAACAATTTATATTTTAAAGAATTATTCCGAACACGTTTTAAAATTTTAATAATATAATTAATTAATTTAATTATTACATATGAATCAAAGATGATAGTAAACTCTCCGGGTAATGACGTAAATGAAAAAAGAAACTATTGAAAAATACAACATTATGCTTTGTTTTTTTTAACTGTTAATCATCCACACAGCTACGAAGGAGATGATCAGATCCACAGCCATCGACGGGAGCCTCACATCGACAAATTTTATGTCGATTTTTTTTCCTCGAGTTTTGTAGATTATGTAATTGCATTATTGGGCTTATTAAGTGTTTTGGTGTAAAATAATTCGATGTGGATTTTGTGTTTTTCTTTGACAGCATGACTTTCCAAGTGGATCCAGATACTCACATAGATTCCATAGAAAGAGCGGAGGATAACATATTAGAGGGGACCTCACATTGGTCCTGCAAGATTATGGTAACAGGTCAGCTGCCATAATTAAGATAGGTTACACTTTATGATATCACCTTTTTCCTCAATTTCCTCATCCTCTTTCCTTTGTACAAGTGTTTTTACACATATATTCTTCTAGTGTTCTCATTTTGAATGTTTTCAAATTGATTTGTCACATTTTTCTATACAATTTTTGTTTTCTATGTTTTAATCACTGAACTTGTTCACCTTTAATTTCTAATTTCACAAAAAAAAAAAAAATTAAACAATTAAAATTACAAATGAAAAATTTATTACAGGATTTATTTATTTATTTATTTTTTTTGTTTTCAAAATAAGCCAGACAAAATTACTAATTCATAATTTGTCCAAAATTTAAATATCATTTGACCTTTCGTAAA
>JABUQX010017453.1:62500-65000 GCA_015478945.1 Trachelipus rathkii | reverse complement strand
AAAAAAGGGGGAAGTCACGCAGGTCTGGATGGTGTGAAAATGGAAATGTTGCAGAAGGGAGGTATGGGGGTGGAGGAATGGCTGTATAGGTTATAATATATGTTGGAGGAGTGGTGAAGTACCACAGGATTGGGAGGATGGATGTTTGGTTCCCCTGTATAAGAGGAAAAAGGGGGATAGGATGGAATGTGGAAATTATAGAGGAGTTATATGTCTTTTAAGTGTGGTAGGGGAAAGTGTACGGAAGAATATTGATTGAGAGAGTAAGAGGTTTAACGGGGAGGGGAGAATGGGGAAAGAACTGCAAGGAGGAGGGATTTAGGGGAGGAAAGGGTGTGTGGACCAGTGTTCACACTAAAGATACACAGTAGAGAGAAAAGTATTATTGAGAGGGAAAGGGAAAGGAGTATGGATGTTTTTAGATTTAGAGAAACACATGATAGAGTGAATAGGGGTGAGTTATTGGAAGGTGTTGGAGGAAAATGGGGTGGGGGGGTAATTTAGGGAAAAGTATTAGGGCCTTTTATAAGAATAGTAGAATATTATTATTGAGTGTTAGGAGGGGGGAGGAGTGAGATGTTTGGATAGAGATTGTGTGGATTGAGGCAGGGTGTGTAATGTCGCCATGGCTATTCAATTTGTTTATGGAGGGGGTTTGCAGAGGGAGGAGGGGAGGAGGGGGGAGTGGGAGGGATGAATGGAATGATAGAAGGGAAGTGAACATGATACTGTTTGCCGACGATACTGCGTGGCGAAGAACACGGAAGGGCTGAGGTATTTGGTGAGGGGAGTTTGAGAGGGTGTGTGGACAAAAGGGGCTAAAAAAATCCAGGTAAGAGTAAGTGTTAGTGTTTGAGGAGGAGGAAAGTGAGGAGGGGGGGGGGGAGAGGTTAGAGTAGGGGGAGTAGTATTGGAAGAAGTAAAGATTTTTAGATATTTAGGGATGGATTTGGGTAAGGGGGGAGGGATGAAGGGGGAGATAGAACATAGAGTAGGTGAAGGAATGAGGGCTCTTTGGGTGGTCTGAGAGAAATATGGAGAGGGGGGGATCTATCACAGAAAGTTAAGATGAGTATGTTCAGAAAATCGTGTACCAGCAGTGTTATTATGGGTGTGAAACGTGGGGATTGAATGCTAGGTCAGGAAGAAGTTGAAAGTATTTGAGATGAAGGGGTTGAGGGCGGTTTGTGGGGTTAGCAGAAGGGAGAGGAGGATTGGGAATAGAATTGGTGAGGGAGAGGTGTGATTGGAGGAAAGGGGGTCTGGAGTGGGAGGACGGAGAAAGAGGAATGTTAAGAAAGATGGTATAATGGGCATTGGTGAGAATGGAGGGAGCAGAGTAGTTGCAAGAAGAAGGAGTTGGGAGGCAGGAGGGGGATAGGAAGGAGAGGGAGGGAGACCAAGAAGGAGGTGGATGGATGAAATAAAGGAGATGATGGAGGGAGGGGAGGAGATGGGAGGGAAGAGGGTAGATGGGAGGGGACGGTAGAGGGAGTGGAGGAGGAGGTGGGTGAGGGGGGGCGAGATGAGGGGGGTGTGAATGAGGGGAGGCCGGCACGCACCACTACCCCTTTCAAGCAGGACAAAGAAATTGTATGGCACAATAATATGTGTATATACACGCCTTATGCCTGCCTATGCACGCCTGCTCATATATATATATCTATATATACATAAATATATATATATATATATATATATATATACTGCTGCCATATATATATACTACACTATATATATTTGCTATATACTAACTATGCTCTTAACCTTATATATATATATGCTCTACGCCACCCTGCTGCTATCTTATAACATATATATATATATATACACTACATCTGCTTCTCTCTCTATATATACATATATATATATATATATATATATATATATATATATATATATATAGCATATATATATACTATATAAGATATAAGAATAATTTTTAATTATATTCAAATATGTAAATTATTTAAGATATTTAAAATAGTTATTGCATTTTATTACTTTCAATTTTAACATTTTAATTTAGAGATTTGAAAGACATCACTTGACCCTTTATTTTTATATATATATATATATATATATATATATATATATATACTCTATATATATATATATATATATATATAGCAATAACTATATACTATATATATATATATATATATATATACTATACTATATATATATATATATATATATACTCACATATATATTTATATATCTTACCTTATATATATATATATATATAGCATAATATATATATATATATATATATATATATATATATACTGCTATATACTGCTATATATATATATATATATATATATATCAGAGCTGTCATAATTTTAGTGATTTGATTTTTTACAGGATTTTCAATATATATATATATATATATACTATATATATATATATATATATTTTTTATATATATATATATATATATATATATATATATATATATATATATATAACTATATTGCTCCAATATAAATACTGCCTT
>JABUQX010017453.1:40000-42500 GCA_015478945.1 Trachelipus rathkii | reverse complement strand
TAGTCTTCCACTCACTGCGTCGGACAGAGGATCCAGCACGGATCGAAAGCTAACGCCCTTCACAATCAGAAGACTGTCTCTTATATTATATATGTAATAATCATTGTGTTTTAGATTACTTCAGGCCTCCTATTATTCTATATATATACTATATAATATATATATATATATACATAGTAATATATATATTATATATATATATATATATACTATATATTATATATATATATATATATATGCCGTTATTAATTCTAACGATTCACGCCGATTTCAATGAAACTTACCTTCCGATTTTCATGAAACTTACATGAATGTTTAAAATGAGCTGAAAGAGAAGATAAACGTTAAAAAAAACTCGAGAAATGAGTGAAAAAAGTTATGAAGTGTTCAAATTTCTTACTTCACAGCATGTAAAAACTACACAGAATGCTATATGATTCTTTATATAAACATTTTATTATGGTAATATTACATTGTATTGAAGCAATATTTAATTATTTTACCAGCACTCACGGATCGGGGATACGGGGTGCTCCGTCCCCGTATAAAAAAATTCTTGTGCCATGCATTCGTATCGTAGGTTTAAAGGAATTTTATTAATTTTTTTGTGATAAAAAATATTTCTGCCAAAAAAAATTTGTTTAATTTGAATATTTCTCATATTTTCGATAATTTTCATTGAAATCGGTGATATATATATATATATATATATATATATATATATATATATAATATATATGATTTATTGCTAGATTAATATATTATATATATACTAAATATATTATATATATATATATATATATATAATAATAATATATATATATATATATATATATATATATATTATATATATATATTTTATATAAAAAAATTATTATATATATATATATATATATATATATATATATATATATAATATATAATATAAATATATCTATATATATATATACAATATATATAATATATATATATATATATATGGTTGAGTGGTTGATGCTGATGCTTATGATCTCTTGCTACATGTATCTCATACGGGTAATGTGAGATACAGCTTTTTTTTTTTTTTTTTTTTTTTTTTTTTTTTTTTTTTTTTTTTTTTTCAATGTACAAGACGCGGCCACACTGGGTTGAATAATCAACTCCATGGGTGGGTTTTGGCTTATGCATATTTTAAATGTTAAAGAAAATTTGAATGGGGAAATGATTATTCAGTCAAAAATAAATAAAAAATAAAGAAAATATAAAAAAAAAATCCTTTTATTAAAAATTGTTCTAATATTACATAACAAATCATATATTGTAAAGAATATTCATTTCTTGAAGATACAAGAAAATAGTTACTGCTAAAGTGGGAAGATTCAGATAAGATATGGGATAACCTTTCAGAAGGTGTTATGGACCATAAAGTAGGAAAATGACGACGGCGAATGGGGTCCAGCTATGGACAATCAATGAAGATATGGTGAACAGATTGCAGGGTATGGCGACGGCAAAATTTGCAGATGGGAGGAGGGTCTCGTGAAAAAGTTCGAGATTATACACCAAAGTGCAGAACAGACTCCTCAGTGGTTAGCCAAGACTCAGGTTCCCTACAATTGGCGGCCCTGTCAAAGAAGAGTTAAAAGATCGGTTTTTCTCTTGTACCCTCATCCACGGAGAAGTATGAGGTAAGCTGATGACCCATGCGGGAAGAGGCACGAATAGCCCAAGGGGCTGTCACGGGAAAAAGGGGAGGACAACCTATGTACAAATATTTAAAGGGACTTATGGGTAGGAATTAAAAAAAAAAAAAGTTAGGAACTGTGATAAAGAAGGTGTGCATTGAAAAGACAGAAAATTGATGTGAAATAATGAGGGGAAAGTATGAAGGTTGAAAGATAATGTAAGTGACAAATTGTAACGCACAACAAATGCACATACCCATGTTGGGGTCGGAGGGAACACACAAAGACCCATCTGTATTGGTTCTCATCGCTATGCCATGCACAAGGTTGTATATCAAGAGCATAACACCACAATGAGAATTAATACCCCCTTCCGGGTGAGATAAAACTATATATATATATATATATATATATATATATATATATATATATATATATATATTTATTATTATAATATATATTATATATATTATATATATATATTACATATATAATATAATTATATATATATAATTATATTATTAATAATATATATATATATATATATATTATATATAGTATATATATATATATTATATATTATATATTATATATATATATATATATATATATATATATATATATAAAATATACATAGTATATATAGATATATATATATAAAATATATAATATATAAATATATATATATAGTATATATATATATATATATATATATATATATATATATATATATATAAATTTCTTTTAATTTTCGTTAGTTTTGCTATTTTAATATAATATTTTCTTTTTCCCTTTTTCCAACTTCACCGAACTAATCCTTTCTGATGTATGTGTGT
>JABUQX010017453.1:17500-22500 GCA_015478945.1 Trachelipus rathkii | reverse complement strand
TACTTCATCAATAAGAAATGAAATTACTTTTTTATCCATTTTTAGATATTTTTTTCGGGTTTGAAAATATATATATATTTTTTTTGAGTAAATAAACACAAATAAATCATGATTTCCTTTTTTTGTGTGTGTGTAATGAAGGTTAGAAATTTCCTCCTTAAAATCAGTTTAAAGAATGTCCAACAATTATTTCCTCATTAAGCATGCTCCAGTCAAGCAGTTGCAGTAAAATTTTAATTATTTAAAACTAGTGTTAAAATAATGTGTAACTTTCACTACCCTGTACTAATATATAATATATATATATCATATATATATCATACTAATATTATATATATATAACTATACATATACATATATATATAAATATATTTATATAAATAGGGATATATACTATATAAATATATATATTTTCTTACCTTAACTACTGCTGCTATATATATATATATGCGTCGATTGAAAAAGTAAAAAGGCCATAAACGACAATTTTGGTGAAATTAGGTTTTCATTGCCAACAAAGCAATTTTTTATAGCTGAATCGAATGATAAATGTTTCACTTTTCTAGGACGATTTGTTGGCCCTTTAAATCAACCATAAAATAAGAGCATAGATGAAATAATTTTTTTTACTGAAAAACTATTTTTAGCGTAATTATAAACTTTTGTTGTTTAAGATATAAAAAAATAAAAAGGATAAATATTATTGATAACACATATTAAAAAAATATATTTTTCCTTTAAATCGCTCTACTGTAAAATTACTAAATTGTCGCTTATGACCTTTTGCCTTTCAAAAACGAAGATATATATATATATATATATATATATATATATATATATATATATATATAACTATATAAAGTTTTTCTCCTTTTAACTCTGACTTAATTAAAGAGAACATATAAAATGTTTACCCAAATTTTATATAATGTGTGTGTGTATGCTTTAACAAAGTTAAAAATTTATATTGTAAACTATGTTATTACAATTTTATATTAGAAGTTAACTAACGAAATTTTTTTTTTTTTATTTTTTAAATTTGTAGCAAATTTAGTTTCTATCAAACTACTATTTTTTAGGTGGTTTGAACCATTTGTTATGCAATGGTTGAATGAAAATGACGACGTTTCGCTTGAATACCTCAACGGCGCCTTCCAGAGAGACAAGAAGGATGAAGTATGTTTTTGTGCTTTTATATTATTATTCATTTTTTTTTTCAATTTATTTCTTTTAAAATTTTAGTTTTTTTTCACTTCGTATTAAATTTATATTTTTTTAAATTTAATAAATTTCACAATTTTAATTTTTTGACATCTGTTGTGTTAATATTTGTTCACATCATACATTTTAAATTACCGTACAGGAGTTTTTTTTTTTTTTTTTTTTTTATACATTTCTGAATCTTTTCTCCTTTCAGTTCCCACCAAGTGCAGAACATTCTCTCTTCTCTAATTCTGTGGTAGACGTTTTCACTCAACTGACGCAGTGCTTCAGCGTCGTCTCAAAACTCGAATGTCCAGATCCAGAAATCTGGAAGAGGTTCATGAAGAGATTTGCAAAGACAATAGTCAAAGTGCTCCTCGCTTACGCCGATATTGTGAAAAAGGATTTTCACAATTATGTGTCCAATGAGAAAAAGGTTTGTCCTATCTGCAAAGGTTTTCATATCCTACATAATTTAATTAGTTTTTCATATTATTTAATATTATTTTATACTTTATATTTATTTCTTCAATATGTTATTCATCCATCCATCCAAATATACATCTATCTATCTATCTATCTATCTATCTATCTATCTATCTATCTATCTATCTATCTATCTATCTATCTATCTATCTATCTATCTATCTATCTCTCTCTCTCTCTCTCTCTCTCTCTCTCTCTCTCTCTCTCTCTCTCTCTCTCTCTCTCTCTCTCTCTCTATATATATATATATATATATATATATATATATATATATATATATATATATATATATATATATATATATATATATATATATCGTATATATATATATATATATATATATATATATATATATATATATATATATATATATATATATATATATTATATATTTTTTTTCTTTAATATAAAATATATATATATACCTTATATATATGCTTAACCTTATATATAATATCTTATATATATTATATATATATATATATATATATATATATATATATATATATATTGCCTGCTTATTTCCTTCTATTTTTTAAATGTATCTTTTTCAATTATTCTTTTTCTTTCATTTAAACTATTTTATCAATTTGAAGTAATCCAAAATGAATACATAAATTATTTTTAAAGAAAACTCAAGTTCTGGTAGTTATTTCTTTCCTGATGAGTTACATCGCCAACATCGTTGAACATTCAATATAAAACATTAAGTTTTCTGTCATTTTCTTTCAGGCCTGTATATTGATGAACAATATTCAGCAACTGAGAGTAGAACTTCAAAAAATGTACCAAAAAATGGGAGGAGAAAGTCTTGAAGAAGATGTTGCCACAATTTTAAATGAATTACAAGGATCCCTCAATTTAGTTCTTGACGACCTTGCTCAAAAGTTTGCCAAAAGGTAAAATACACCCCCACACACACATACTCGTTTATATATAATTACTATTGCTGCTGTTATTTTATTTTTATTTTTAAATAGTTTTATTTACTTAATATAATTTCGAATGTAAATTCAAGTGTTCATTTTTTTCCAAATTTCAGCTCAATATTATATGTTGCTCATATTAAAATAACGTAAACCTAAGTCAGGTCTTCCTTCATTTAAACACAAACAAATCCATAAGTATTCTGTATCATTTTTTTTACTATTATCATGGCAGTTTGGAACCAAAGATCACTGTAAAAGTGAAAGAAATGGGTGACAAATTAGCTGCCGTCAAAGGAACAGGTCAAGTCCAAAGAGGGCAAGTTGCTGATGACGTTTTGGTGCCTCTAATGGATCTGTTGGAAGATTCACTCTCTCTTTACGCTCAGTCTTGTGAGAAAACGGTTCTGAAACGTCTCCTGAAAGAGCTCTGGAAGATCGTCATCATCACAATGGAGAAGACTGTCGTTCTGCCGCCAATGACAGATAAAGCGGTGGGTCTTTTTTGGAGGATAGTATTAACTATTTCATGGAGAAAATATTAAGAACGAAATTTTTTAACAACTATTATTAAAATATTTCAACTTATTTCTCTTATAATGATTCACAGTATATTAAAAGAAATAAATAAATAAATATTATATATATATATATATATATATATATATATATATATATATATATATATATATATATATATATATATATATATATATATATATATATATATAGTATATATATATATATATATATATATATATATATATATATTACGTTAGCTTTTTCAGTACTTTACTACTTTAGTATTTATAAAACCTCACTTATCTTGCTCAATACAATTTTCTATGTTGACTGTACCTTCTCTTCTCTGAAGAAATGCATATCAATGTATGTTTATCCATCTACTCTCTCCGAACTCATAAAGGAAGTGCGAGTGTAAAGTGTAAACTAAACTTTAACTAGTAACCTTTCTTCATCACCATAAATAAGTCTTGGTTTTATATGTTGATTGAGTGTTTTTTCACCGTTGTTCATTTTAACTTAAAGAGGCATTTTGAACTGAAGAAAGAACTAAATAATTTTAAACTTTTTTTCAACTTTCGTCGCGATGTTGTCAAACTAGTAATAATGAAAACCTCGTTCGAACGTGATTTAATAATAAAAAAAATAGAAATGCTGAATTTATAAATAAGAATTTGCAGTAGTGTTCGTCTATGTTGACAATTATTATTATAATTATTATTATTATTATTATTATTATTATTATTATTATTATTATTATTATTATTATTATTATTATTATTATTGCGATTTTTTCATCACCCACCAGCCCTTTACAGTAAAAGATTAATAATTTTTTTGTAATTACAATAAAGATTTTATTATTATTATTATTATTATTATTATTATTATTATTATTATTATTATTATTATTATTATTATTATTATTATTATTATTATTATTATTACCCACTTGTTAAATCTTATCAAATTCATTTTAAACTTTTTACTATTGATTCCTTGTATTTCTTTCACGCTGCTATATTAAATCTCAAAATCTTTGTAATGTGGATTTCTAACATCAGATGATAATAAAGAACTTGACAGATAATGCCAAGAACTTGGCGGCAAATGCCAAGATTGAAGATATGTCTCGACTCTTTAAGAACCAACTTGCTGGAGGGAAAGACGTGAAGAATGCCATGTCCAATATAATGGTTCGAAATTATTTGGAATTATAATTTTTTTTTTTCAGATTGATTCAAAGACTTTATTTTTTAAAAAACATTTTTGTATTTATTTTTATTTTATTTTTTGTCTCGTATATTATTAATATTAGAGGAACTAGTAACTTTATAATTACAGTACTATTATTTTTCAAATTATTGTTATTAGTAGTAGTAGACCTTGTTGTAGTTGAAGAAGTTGAAGTAACTATTATTATTATTATTATTATTATTATTATTATTATTATTATTATTATTATTATTATTATTATTATTATTATTAGTTATTATTATTATTATTATTATTAGTTATTATTATTAGTTATTATTATTAGTTATTATTATTAGTTATTATTATTAGTTATTATTATTATTATTATTATTATTATTATTATTATTATTATTATTATTATTATTTTTATTATTATTATTATTATTAGTGGTAATTTTGTAATGAAAAGCAAATTTTTAGTAATAGTTGTAATAGTACTAGTTTTATTATTTGTTATTTTATTATTTCTAGATGTAAATTATTATTATTGTTTTATTATTGTTAAAAGTAATTTTACTGATAACGAGAAACAATATATAAATATATATATATATATATATATATATATATATATATATATATATATATATATATATATATATATAT
>JABUQX010017453.1:0-12500 GCA_015478945.1 Trachelipus rathkii | reverse complement strand
TATATATATATATATATATATATATATATATATATATATATATATATATATATATATATATATATATATATATATAATTAAAATTCATAATTATTAGAATATTTTACATGCAAAAATTTCTACGAATAATATTCTCTAAATGCATATATTTGTAATTAATGCAGGAACAAACATTATTTTAAAATTATACATAAAATAATATTACCATATAGAAATATAATTTAAATAAAAATAACTTTAAACTTTTTTTATTTTAATCATTTTAGCCGCATTGAAGAAGGCACTGTTGGAAATCAGCGTTCAAGTTGGATCTATACACTCATCCGGTACTGGAGAACATAGTATTAAAGTCAAAGGTATATATATATATATATATATATATATATATATATATATATATATATATATATATATATATATATATATATATATATATATATATATAATCTGGTGGAAAGGTACAAAAAGATCAGAGGAGTACATGGGACAAGCGAAAAGTGGGGGAGGGGGAATTAAATTCGGTGCCAAATTAAAGGCAACATACATAGATACATGTCGTTAGAAGATATGAAAATCAAAGAGATGTGAAAATGAAAAGGAAGAATTTTCCAAACTTTATCATTAGTGTAAAGAAGCGAAATCTCTAAAAAAAAAAAAAGAAATATTGCAATTTGTACAAAGAATGACGCTTTTCATATATTGGAGTTTAGATTTTGAGTGTGTTTCAACCACATGAAATTTAAGTCTGACGAGTTTCTGGATTGTTAAGTCGATCGTAATACCTGAAGATAGAGTTTTTGCAACGATATAATGTGATAAGAAGTTGAGTAAAACCAAGGTTTATGGGAATGCAAATTATATAATATATGTTTCCATACCAGAAAGAATCATATGCGTTATGCGTTATGCGTTATGCGCAATCTATGGGGTCCCTCCAGATGATTCAGTATTCGCTCCAAGGGAAGGAAAATTAGTAAAATCGAAAGTACGACCAGTTTGCAGCACCAAAAATCAAAAACGTCCCTTCGCAAAGCAATGGATGGGAACAGTTCTTGTTGAATACTTGATGAGAATGAAAGAGATTTAGAAATGAAATGAAATAAAATGAGAATTAAAAATGAAATGAATTAGAAATGATATTTAGAAATGAGTTGGTGATGATCGGAGGAACCCAGGAAAGAATTGAAAAGTGTAATGCGATATTATAAATTAGGGAAAAATATAGCATGTGAAGTTCATCTACAAGACGATCTTGAGTATAAATATGGAACTGTACTACTGTTCAATGTTGTTATTGATAGAGAATCATCATGCAAGCTCACTAGATGTATCCTCAGAACTTGAAAGTCTTTATCGAAGGTGAAAATCGAAATCGCCTAGAATGATAATTTCAGAGAAACGAGAAAATGTGAAACTGTGTTCAATTTGGAAGTAGTTTAAACAGTCCAAGATTCTTTAATAGTAATTACACCACAGATGGATTCGGTCGTAGATCATCATGAGATCTGAAACATTAGGTAGAAAATTGGGGAAACTTATTAGTTACATTATAAAACACAGCTTTGTTGCCCATTTTGTCCCAACTTTCGCCTTTGGTTGAAAACTGAGAATAGATAGTGTATGAGGTGACAGATTAGGGTCCGCTGTCGAAGTACTCTAAAATTAGAGTTTCGTTTAAGGGAAAGAGGTGAAGAATTGAAGAAGAAATGTTGTGCTCAACAAAGCCGAAATAAGAATAAAGAGAATGAAAATCGCAAAAACTAATGTAGTTAAGATAACCCTTCATTAGATCAAGCAGATACTTTCTTAACGGAATTAATCCTAATATATATATATATATATATTAGTATATATATATATAATATATAAGTATATATATATATATATATATATAAGTATATATATATATATTATATATATATATGTATATGTATATTTAAACAGTTTCTCCCCTCACGGGCAGTCTGCCCTAATCTAGGAGGGGCACTGCTCTAGGTAATTGCTACCCAGGATTGGACCCTATTTCTGTAAATTGTTTTAAAATCTGAGAAACATGAAACCCCAACATATGTAAAAATTGTGGTTATTACTAAATATATTTATAAAACCGATTTCAGTTGTAGCAGCAAATGACCTAATAAATGGCCCTACCACGGCGGGTAGGGAAATGTTCAGGCCTTTCGTTGAAAGTTAACCTGATTGGGCCTCACTTAACAGATAAGAAGAGGAAGTTCGCAACGAAATCCAAATCCAACAGTTGGTCTCCAAAGTACAACGAAAGCTGCCAATTGTAAGTTGATCAATTTATCATTTACCATTTTTTTTACCTGAATGTTAAATGGTTGACATGATATAAATAGTTATAAAGTAATATATATTATATATATATATTATATTATATATATATATTTTATATATATATATATATTATATTTATATAGTATATATAATATATATATATATATATATATATATTATCTGTATATATATATATAGGAGAGAGAGAGAGTAGAGAGAGAGAGAGAGAGAGAGAGAGAGAGAATATTGTTTTATTATATTGTAATATAATAAGAATTAATTTGACATTTATTGTAAGGCTACTCAGCTGCCTAAGTAGTTTTTTTAATCAATATTTCCTTCAAAAAATTAATTAAATAAATAAATAAAAAATTTAAAAAAAAAATTTCTTTATGAACTTCTTTCAAAATTCAAAATTTCAGTCTTATTGGAAGTGAAGACACTCCAGATAGTTTTGAACTTCACATTTGTATAAAAGACTACTGTTTTGCCCGTGAAAACAGGCTGGTCGGCGTTGCAGTTCTACAGTTAAGAGATATTTTAGACAAGGTATTTAATTAACAATTATTCTAAACCTTAAGTCTTAGTAATATAGAAAAATTATTTAAATATAGCTTATTCTAAATCTTAAATTTTAATTAATATTTTAGTTATTAATTACTATTTTAATTATTATTATATTATTATTATTATTATTATTATTTTATTATTATTATTATTATTATTATTATTATTATTATTATTATTATTATTATTATTATTATTATTACCCCTCATTAGCCTAAATGCCTTACCTTTTTCGAATTGTATCTGTGGAGACGTGCTTAATATTTTTGTTTGATTCGCCCCCCTCTTTTTGTTTAGTGATTCTCCTACATCCCCCCTTATGTTTTAAAATATATTATTATTATTATTATTATTATTATTATTATTATTATTATTATTATTATTATTATTATTATTATTATTATTATTATTATTTTTATTATTATTATTATTGCTCCCCTTCTTATTCCTACATTGGAGCAACTAGCCAACTACTGCATTTTATAACTGTCAATTTGATTTTCGTTACAATAGCTATACTTAATATCCTCTCCTTCGTTTAGATCACTTCATATGCAAGGCATTTGCTTCTAATAAAATAACCTTTGATCTTGATAAGGTGTGTGAAAACTCGTGGAGGAGGGGGGTTTTGCGAAACCTTCACTAATTGGGCGTCAGGGGCAACTTTCCCTCTTCCTTCAGTTGTTAATGTCGAATCCTTCGTTTCAAGTTCGTTGTGGAGCCACACTATCGAGGCGTCTTGTCTTGGACGAGGGAGTACCGTAGACAGTGTGCTGAATGTTTTGCTTTACGCAATTGGGTTCAAAGGAGTAGTCAATACCATTTCGAATTTGATCCTGTGCTCCATCTATGTTGACGATCTTCCCCTGAACATTACTGGAGAAATACTTCCTTGTATGTTTCGTCAATTTCAGCTGGTCATCGACAGGGTTACCTCCTGGTGTTCTGCTCGTGGATTTACATTCTCTACTTTGAAAACTAAAGCCACGCTTTTCCGGAAAAATCCCCGTCTAAAATGTCGAATACAACCGCTTTTTATGTTACACCTCTATAGCTCCCCCATCCGTGTGGAGCCGATGGTGAGGTTCTTGGGTCGGCTGCTCGATGAGCACCTCAGGTACCTTGCTGACATTACTCACCTCAAAGCTAGTTGCCGCTACTTCTTGGATCTCTTCGGCCACCTCACCTTTAAGACTTGGGGTTCTGACAGAAACACCATACTCCATCTTTAAATCATGCTGGTACGGGCTAAACTAGAGTTTTGATTGTGCCATCTATGGGCAGGCTTTCCAGTCGTACCTTCGTGTTCTTGACCCAATTCAGACCGAGGTTCTGAGGATAGAAACCAGAGCATTCCGTTCCTCGCCTAGGGAAATCCAGGAGTTGGAGGCAGGGGTGATGCCACTGTCCCTGCGAGGGAAATAGCTCATGTGTTTCTTATTCCTTCGTATTCAGGTTCATGCTTCATCGGCCTTGACCTCTCAAATTGATTGAGTCCATCACAATCCTTCTTATTGACTATTTACTGAGGTTGTTACTTCCATCTTCACTTTCCTCATCGAGCTGTCATACAATATGATTTCAACTCCACACATTGATTCATGGGAGAACGAGGGGTTTTCCACTTCCGATAAACATTGTCTCTAGTCCTAATGACTCGAGAACTAGTGCAAGAAAGAGTTCACAGAATCATAACAGAAGCATTCCAGGGATAGTTACGGTAGAAGCAAAACAGAGCACCCAGTTAAGCATATTATCTTCAGAAGATACATTTGGGGCAAGGTGGAGCTGCAATAAAGAATGCATTATACTTAAGATTTAAAAGTTTGTTGTCAGGGTTATAAATAAGATAGATATGTCATTTTTATAGAAATAGATATATATATGTATATTTCTCATAAATTCGCCCCTTGTACCCTCGTGGCCCACCTGCAGATGTGTGGTCTCTCTTTTGAGGTAGTTATCTAGGGTTGTGACACTTCCCAGGGCTTTATTTCTTCTGGAGGAATTCTTCCGTCCTCCTGATTTCCCGTTGAGTTGCTTAAGTCGTTGTATAGGAACTTCCTTACACTCTTCTTTAAGTTTCTCTTCTGAATTTCCCTTTGTTCCTCAAGTGTATACAAAGTCTTCTTTCAGGTGCTTATTATTCTTCTTCTTCTTGCAGTCCTTCAGTAAATTCCAAAGTTGTACTAGGAGGATGTGCAGAAATGAGATACGAATAACTATTCTTTACTTTTAATCCTCGCTAAAACTTAAGTAGTACACATCAAAGAGTCTAGATATAAAGAGCGGCAAACAAGGAATGAACTGAACTAAAACTCAACTGAGCTAAACTATACTGAGCTAAACTATACTGAGCTGAACTGAGCTAAACTAAAACTGAGCTACTATATAAATAAAGTTCGCTCTTTTATATCATTTCGTTTTTACGTGATTACTCGTAAATTAATATAGATATTATTACAAAGTTTTTTCCATTGCTTAAAATTATTCAAAATAATTTTACAACCTAAAAATATAAAATTAACAATAATGATATTCTTCCTACATAAAAATTATAAAAATCAGAATTTAGTTTTTTATCATTAAAAATGATAAAAATACTAAACTAATTAAGAAAAGTGATTCCTCAACAATAATATATCCAAAAACATTCTTAATGATAGAAATGCGGCTTAACTTTTTTCATGTCCAAATTCAACTGTGATAATATCCCCCTTTTTAAGATGATGAAACGGAATCCGTGGATTCTTCTTTTCTTCATCTGGATTCACAGGTGAATTCTGGTAAGGTGATCTGCCCCTAAGTCTTTTTGTCCTAAAATTTCTACATCCTTTGTTCCGAGTTCGCATTTTGATGCCTTCTCTTAACGAGTCTTCGGTCTTATCATTGCGAAGAGCTCTTGATCGTCGCATTGAGGTCCACTTTGACGCTTTGTGACGAAGGACCATCCTCTCCTTTAAAAGGCTTCTTTTCTTTTCCGATAAAACATCCTTTCCATCACATGGTTCATCAGTTTTATTTTCCACATCTTCCCCCATCGTCAATTCTTTTGATGTATCATATTTTAAGGCGGATCTGCAAAACAAAATCTTCACCCGATGAGCGTACTATCTGCATCTCACTTTCTAAATTATCTGAACGATTTTCGTTCATCTCTAACTTCTTTCGCGAATTCTTAAGGTCCGCTTCTTCACTGACATCTTTTTCTCTACTGCCGCGGTTGCGACCGCGTTCTCTAATTCTTCTGTGGGCTCCAAGATTTCTGTCAACTACATTAGAGATGACTCTGATGAATTCCGACCCTTTCTCTTGCAGTTTCTTTTTACAACACTTTCCGTCGGTTGTCTTTACATCACGCCACATGTGGGCAGTCTTCCGTAACTAAGGGAGTTGCAGAGTGTTTTATCTCTTCATTAGATTCCGAACTAAAATCGGATTCGTTCCAATCCAGGACAACTTCTGTCGAATCAATTCTTGGTTCATTTTCCGTTCCCAAATCTTGAATGTCCGATCTAGCTCCTTTTGAGTAATCCGTTGACCGAATAGGAGACAGTGTTCGTTTGACCCCTCGTTGATCTTCTTCCTGTACTCTCGAAGTCTCAGATTCTTGATTTACTTCAACACTACTTTCTTCAGCAACTTCTTCAAAGTTCTTGGCGGCGTCATCAAAATCTGAATCGACTTCATTACATTCTGGTTGTTCCTTTTCCGATTCGGAACATGGAAAGCTACTCTCTAACAACCTTTCCTTTACTTCTATAGGTAATTGCACATCCAGCAAAAGTTCGACACATTCTACAGCATCTTCTCCGAATAATTCTAATTCCTCGCAACGTCGCATAACAGTTTCGAGTTCAGTCATTTCCACTGGTAGTTGCTCGCGTTCTTCCATATCTAATTTAATAAATTACGTAAGTTTCCAAAGTTCTTTACAACAGTTGCAATCAAAACGGTCAATTCATAAAAATCCTCCAACCAAAGTTTTCGCTTCAGAAATTTCTATTCCGATGTCTCTCCCGGACAGGCCCCCAATTTATGTCACATAAATTCGCCCCTTGTACCCTCGTGGCCCACCTGCAGATGTGTGGTCTCTCTTTTGAGGTAGTTATCTAGGGTTGTGACACTTCCCAGGTCGTT
Organism: Trachelipus rathkii; assembly: GCA_015478945.1. Classification (NCBI taxonomy): domain Eukaryota; kingdom Metazoa; phylum Arthropoda; class Malacostraca; order Isopoda; family Trachelipodidae; genus Trachelipus; species Trachelipus rathkii. The sequence goes on along the minus strand of JABUQX010017453.1, from coordinate 5,495 downwards.
ACTGGCTTTATTTCTTCTGGCGAACTTCTGTCTTCCTGAATTCCCGTCAAGTTGCTCGAGTCGTTGTATAGAAGCTTCCTTTACTTTCCTCTTGCAGTCCTTCAGTAAATCCAAAGTTGTACCAGGAAGGTTTGCAGAAATGAAATATGAATAGCTATTCTTAACCTTTTAATCCTCACTAAACTTAAGTAATACACGTCAAGGAGTCCAGATATGAAGAGCGGCGAACAAAGAATGTACTAAACTAATACAGAGCTGAACTGAGCTAAACTAAAACTGAGTTATGCTGAACTAAAACAATACTGAGCTATTATATAAACAAAGTTCGCTCTTTTATAACATTTCGTCTTTACGCGATTACTCGTAAATTAATATAGATATTTTTACAAAGTATTTTCCATTGCTTAAAATTATTCAAAATAATTTTACAGCTTAAAAATATAAAATTAACAATAATGATATTCTTCCTACATAAATATTATAAAAATCAAAATTTAGTTTTTATCATTAAAAAAAATTATAAAAAATTACATAATCACGTTTAAGAAAAGTGATTCCTCAAGGCAATAATATATCCAAAAACGCTCTTAATGATAGAAATGCGGCTTAACTTTTTTCATGTCCAAATTCAACTGTGATATATAAATATATATATAGTATAATATATTATTATATATATATATATATAATATATATATATAATATATATAATATATTATTTTATATATATAAATATACAAACAAAATATAAAAAAATATATATATATATAATATATGATATATATATATATATATATATATATATATTATATTTTTTCTATGTCCAATATTCAACTGTATATTATATATTATATATATATATAAAGCAGCACCCCCTTGCACAAGAACCACAAGCCGCCACTGTATATTTATATATATATATTATATATATATATATATATATATATATATTATATATATATATATATATAATATTTATATATATATATATATATATTATATATTATATATTATATATATATATATATATATTATATATATATGATTATATATATAATATATATATATATCAGTGATGTTCGAATCCGGCAACTTTTTGCGATTCGAATCCGAATCCGAATCCGTGTGCTGTGGAAATGTTCGAATCCGAATCCAGCACCTTCGGATTCGAATCCGAATCCGAATCCGTGTGTGTGGAAATGTTCGAATCCGAATCCGAATCCGAATCCATATAAAAAGCTCGAATCCAAATTCGAACCCGGATTAGAATCCACCTTCCAATGATTTTTTACAAAATTAAATAAAACCAAAATATTACATTTCTTTTCAAATATTTATGGGATATATAAGAATTTTTTTAATTTTTATTCCAGCTCCAGCTCTGGCTTCAGCTCCAACTTCGTTTCCATTTCAGAATAGTTCAGCTCCAACTTTGCAGAAGTATTTTATAGGGGCCTCTGTACTCGAAATTACATTTTCTTTCAATCGTAAAAAGAGAACTTTTTATTTAAAGAGTAACTATTTTTCTAGTATTTCTGGTTATTTCGTTTCAATAGACTTCCTGGTTTGGAATTTATGGGGGGGGAGGGGGCAAGTTCTGAATTTTTACTACTTCAACTGAAAACCATATAAAAACTTTATTTCTTAAGATATTTCAATAATTTTTTCACGAAAGTTCTAGAATAAAGTGTGGTCAAAAATATATATAATCATTTGCCTTTGAAATTCAATAAAAAACAAATTGTTAATATCAAGTATTCAATTTTAATTTGAAAATTTCAAATTTTTTCTTCAATGTCATCACTTCAAACTTGTCTGACACCAACCCACATTTTTCAATCTGAATAAAACTTCGTGAGAATCTTCGCCCATATAATATGTAAATGTCCTGGAAATTTTCAATACAATAGACTTAGTCGTTTTTTTTAGCCAATTTTTTTGTCAGCTAATATGGAAAAAAAGTGATTGAGAAAAACGCCTATAAAGATGTTGAATGATTTTTTTTCTTTTTTTCCAGAGATATTACGATATTACGCACCTCACCCCACCTAAATAAGCTCACAACGAACTGCAGTAAAAGTTTTATTCACACCGCACCGCATGGCACCGCACTGCACCGCACCGCATCCCACCATACCGCACCGCACCGCACCGCACCGCACTGCACCGAACCGCACCAACTCCGTATTTATTTCAAAATAGTTCAGCTCCGACTTTGCGGAAATAATTTTACTTGCCAAAGTATAATCTTAAAAAAATTTATACTCCGACTCCGACTCCGGCTTCGGCTCCGACTTCGACTCCGACTCCGGTTCCGATTCAGGCTCCAGCTCCTTTTCAAATTGTTCAGCTCCAACTTTAAAGAATTACTTTCAACTGCAAAAAAATTTGTTCTTCAGCTCCTCTCCTGCTCCGGCTCCGACTCCGGCTCCAACTCCAGCTCCGACTTCGTTTCCATTTCAGAATAGTTCAGCTCCGACTTTGCAGAAGTATAGCAAAAACAAATTTCTTTAAAAAAAATTATACTTTGGTTCCGGCTCCGGCTCCGGTTCCGTCTCTGGCTCCTTTTCAAAATTGTTCATCTCCAACTTTGTTGAATTACTTTCATCTGCAAAAAAAATTTCTTGAAAAAAATTTGTTCTTCAGATCCGCCTTCGGCTTCGGCTCCGACTACGACTCCGGCTCCAGCTCCGGCTCCGGCTCTAGCTCCGACTTCGTTTCAAATTTCAGAAAAACTCAGCTCCGACTTTGCAGAAGTATTTTTATCTCCATAAACAATTTCTTTAAAATAATTTATACTTTGCCTCCGGCTCTGGCTCTGGCTCTGGCTCTGGCTCTGGCTCTGGCTCTGGCTCTGGCTCCGACTTCTTTTCAAAATTGCTTCAGCTCCTTTGTAGAGAAACTTTCATCTGCAGAAAAATTCTTGAAAAAAAATTTGTTCTTCAGGTCCGGCTCCGGCTCCGGCTCCGGCTCCGGCTCCGGCTCCGGCCTATTTACGATTTTTTTTCACATTTCCAGAATAGTTTAGCTCCGACTTTGCAGAAGTATTTTATCTACAAAAACAATTTCTTTAAAAAATATATACTTTGCCTCCGGCTCCGGCTCCGGCTCCGGCTCCGGCTCCGACTCCTTTTCAAAATTGTTCAGCTCCAACTTTGTAGAATTACTTTCATCTGCAAAAAAAATTCTTGAAAAAAAAATTTGTTTTTCAGATCCGCCTCCGGCTAAGGCTCCAACTCCTGCTCCGACTCCGGCTTCGCTTCACATTTCAGAATAGTTCAGCTCCAACTTTGCAGAAGTATTTTTACCTGCAAAAGCAATTTCTTTTAAAAAAGAAAAGTTATACTTTGGCTCCAGCTTCGGCTCCGGCTCCGGCTCCGGCTCCGGCTCCGGCTCCGGCTCCGGCTCCGTTTCCATTTCAGAATAGTTCAGCTCCGACTTTGCAGAAGTATTTTTACCTGCAAAAACAATTTTTTTAAAAAAAATTATTCTTTGGCTCTGGCTAGGACTCCGGCTCTGTCTCCGGCTCCGGCTCCGGCTCCGGCTCCGGCTCCTTTTCAAAATGTTCAGCTCCAACTTTGTAAAATTATTTTCACCTGAAAAACTAATAAAAAAAAATTTTAAGCTCCGGCTCCGGCTCCGGCTCCGGCTCCACTTCCATTTCAGAATAGTTCAGCTCCGACTTTGTAGAAATATTTTTACCTGCAAAAACAATTACTTTAAAAAAATTATAATTTGGTTCCGGCTCCGGCTCCGGCTCCGGCTCCGGCTCCGGCTCTGACTCTGGCTCTAGCTCAGGCTCCGGTTTCGGCTGCTTTTCAAAATTGTTCAGCTCCATCTTTGCAGATATATTTTCACCTGCAAAAAATTTCTTTTAAATTTAATTTTTTTCGGCTCTATCTCCGGCTGTGGCTCCGGCTCCGGCTCCGGCTCCGGCTCCAGCTCCGACTTTAACTACATTTATATGATTGAGAAAGAGCCTGATCTTGGGTTGTCTTTGCGAAAAGGAAAAGTTTAATTTATTATAAAATGTGAATAAAACCTGCAAATATCCTGGAAAGTTGAATTGCAATTTCGAACCTGGAAATGAAATTTTTTAGTTTGACACCCCTATGAAAAATATCCTGTATCTTTAAAACCTTTCGGAATTTCGAAACAAAAATTACACCATGATGTAGAGGAGGAAATTTTCTAATAATTAGAGGAATAAAAATAAGTGAAATTTTTTTATTTTTACTCTTAAAAATCCGGGTTGGGCAAGTACAGAGTCCCCTTAACTGCTATGAAATTGAATTTAACTCTTATGCTTGCCTTTTTATAATTTTTTAAAAAAGTTAATTAACTAAATATTGCAATTTATTAACTTTCATAATTAACTATAACATACTATTAAAAAATTAAAATTAATTTTTTTAACATATTCTCTATAAATTATTAGTTTTTCAAATGTTTCAGGAGTAACTCTATTTCTCATATGGCGTCCTATAGCACCCGCAATTGAAAAAAAGTCTTTCAACATCTGAAGTTGTTGCAGGAATAGGTAGATATTTTTTTGCCAATTTGGAAAGTTTTGGAATAATGCTTTCTCTTTTTTTTCCAATACAAGAGAGAATTTTCTCCTACCGTTTCTTCTAGGAGACATGGGCGTACGCAGGGGAGGCTAGCCCTAACTGCGATAAAAGAGAAGGGATTTTTAGAGAAAAATGGTAAGACACTTGGCTTTGTTTCACTTTTGAATTTCTGTAACAAATAGGGTTTTAATTAAAGAAGTATAACTTCTTTGAAATGATAATCTTTCAATTCAATTTGTATTTTATATACTTTGGCCACCCCTAACTACAGAAAATATTATATATATATATATATATATATATTATATATATATATATATTTATTATATATAGATTATATATATATATTATATATTATATATATTATATATATATTATATATATATTCATATTTATATATATTATATATATATATTATATATTATATATAATTAGTATATTTATATATATTAGTCCATTAATATAATATATATATATATATATATATATATATATATTATCTTTTCGCAGGTTCTAAGAAGAAAAGAGAATCAGCCCTAGCCCTCCTGGGCCTAGTTATGGCGAAAAAGAAAGTAGTTTCTGATCCACAATCAGAGATTGGCCCTTCAACTTCAAAGCAGAAGGTGTATGGGAAGACAACGATAGGAAAATCCTGTGTTATGTCGTCTGACACAAAGATAGAAATGCTGAAAAATCATTGGAAGCCTCCTCCAAGTTATGATTTTGCAACTGACACTACACATCTCAAAAGGAAATTCGTGCATAGTTGGGTTGAAAGATATTCTCTCTGGCTGGTATATTCAAGATATTTGGAGGGAGAAATCTGTCTGCATTGCGTTCTTTTTCCCGCAAGGACTATACAGGGAGTTCAGAGTTCTTTTGTTGTGAAACCCTTTACGAACTCGAGAATATCCACGAATATTG
>JABUQX010017452.1:0-32783 GCA_015478945.1 Trachelipus rathkii | reverse complement strand
TGGATGACCATCTAACACTTGCACAGCACATTAAACACCTGAAAGCGACTTGCAATCGTGTACTTGACCTATTACGTCTTCTCACCTCCAAATCTTGGGTTGCTGATCGCAAGTCCCTTTTACGCGTCTACATCGCCCTAATTCCATCGAAGTTAGACTATGGCTGCGTACTATATTGTCAGGCTTTCCAAACTCTCCTACCTCTGTTAGATCCCATCCAAGATGAGGCGACCTGTATCTCCACAGAAGCCTTCCGATCGTCACCTCTGGTGAGCCTAGAAGTTTAATCTGATGTGATGTCACTTTCTCTTCGAAGGGAATACATCAAGTGCACAAGTTATTTTGCTTTCAAACCACAATATCATCTACTCTGACATCAATTCCTCTAGATATATACTCAGAATTTTTCTTTAACTGGCAATAAAAGGTGGCTGACCAGTTCTCTTACGATGAAGAGTATACATCTTGACGATTTCCAGCTTCCCTCCATCTGTATTGTCCTGATCTCTCTCAAAATCCAGCCACCCGATCCACAGTTAGTTAAATGAACGGCTCATTCTTGCGGCTCACTCCTGCGGATGTGGTCACGTGGGAATCAGCGCTCCAACGTTTACTTACGGCTCCTGAAAAACATTAGGTACGGATTGGGAGTGCGTAGATCTGCTAGCCTTTTCACAACCATAGACGCCTCACGCAAACCTTCCCGCATGCATGCTTTCAATTTTTACTGCGAAAACGAGATAACTATATTATGATCTGGTTATTTTTCGAATTTTATTCGCGTTAACCAAGGATCACACATTGGACTCAATTTTATTCGGTTTCGCTTTCAGAGTAGGCCCACTACTCAGAAACACAATCGTATCAGCAGGTTATACAACAATTTCCCCACTGTTCCCACAAGTTTTCGCTAAGAAACTAAATTACACTCTCATATGGAACCTCCCTCCCTCCCACAAGTGGTGTTGGCTTGGACAATGAGAATGCCGCTGATTTAGAGAGGGTGGCCAGGATGTGTCTAATGGGGGGTACTTTCCGGGGCGTCGCAGTCAACAATGATCGCTAGCCCATGCAAGGCTGAGTTGTGATATGCCTGTCATTATACAGAGGCAGTATCCGGGGTAGCGTTCAGGCTGGGGGCAAAGGAGCATGGGAGGGGGAATGGGGTGGGGAGTCTAGGTCGAGGAGGGGGCCAAGACTGGTGTCTTAGAAAAAATAAGGAGAAAGGCCTAGACATCAGTAGGGGAATGATCTGGTCGCTCTCACGACGGAAAAGCGGCTGAGGCTGAGGGGGTGATCCTAGCATGCGGCTTCGCAGTGTATCAAGGATCGAATAGTTTGCGCAAGCCAATTCAATGTCGACGGGATCCCTCCTCCCCTGACTGAAGTTTTGCGCGTCGCACAAACACACGAATAGTGTTCACCAACATTCTTATGGCAGTAAAATGTCCGTCGTAAGCGTGGATCTTCTCGCGTTCATCAGCCAGTTTTCCTACACTGGATGTTCCATAAAACCTTTTCGTAAAAGGGCTATTCCTATGTCTGGTGATCTAAGATTGCCCCAGGGCGTAGGAGATAGTGAGGATAATGATTTTTTCGGTTCTTCAGAAGTAAAGCTTGATATATCCGTGATTGATATTAAATAATTTTTTTCCGGAACATGATTAATTATAGTATTAAACTTACCTGAGCTTGTAAAAGTGCATATGCTAATTGAGGATTGTTCATAATCTCGATCGAAAGATGTATGGGAAATATATAAAAAGTGGAAAAAGGAATACTAAAAGGTGATAGCGTTAGGAGATGAGAGGGAAGAAGAGAAGGGGTAAATGAACGAGTTTGGAAAGGGATGGGATGAATGGGGAGAGGCTTGAAAAGAAAGATAGTGAAGCTTCTCTGGAAGGAAGCGCGAAAGGATGAATATGAGAATAAGGGGTAGAAGCCGCTGATAGGTAGTGAATAATGAAATAGGATGGATGGTTTGTAACTGATGAAGATGGTGTTGGTGGGGCGAGAGTAGGGGGAGGAATGGATGGATGTGTGGGAAAAGACGCTGTCGAGGAGAAGTCTGTAGTAAGTAGTTAACAAGTATATTGAGCAAGGGAGGGAGATGGGGGTTGGATATTGAATGAGGGGTGTGGTGTGTTATTAGTGTGGGGAGGTGCAAGAAGGATAGGTATTTTGGAAATGAGGTCATTTATTAGTAAGGAGGAGATGGTAATGGGTAGAGTGAGAAAGTTTAAGAATTGTAAGATACTGCAGAGTATAGATTCAGAGATGTTTACTGGGTGAATGAATCGAGAACGGAGGCGAGATAAGTAAATTGATTGTGGAGTTTGGAAGGTGGTGTTGTAATAAAGCAGCAGTTTATGGGGAGGTGGTTATCGTTCCGAGGGATTGAGGAGCGAGTGAAGGCAGTAATATTACCTGAACTGTTTAAGAGGTATAAAGAAGATAGTGGAACTGTAGGAATTATAGAGGAATTAGTTTATTGAGTGTGTAGGAAGATATATGCTGGGAATATTTGGTCGAAAGGAGAGGTATTGCGTGCGAGTGAGAGTGAGGACTGTATTGGTGTAAGAACAAAGTGCGTTTTAGGAAGTGGTAGAGGAGGTGTGGAACAAATCTTTACATTGAAAACAATGATGATTGAGAAATGAGGGAGAAGAAAGAATAAATTGTATTTAGGTTTAGTGAGGATTGAGTTGCAACAGAGCGTGAATGATTGAATAATAGGAAGCTCGTATAGCAGGGAGAGAGGTGTGAGTAATATATGGTGTTAGTGGGAGGTGGGTTTCTGAATGGAATCAAAAAGTCTTGATGTATGAACGATAGTTGAAGATGTGTGTAAGTAAAATGGGGTCCAAAATGATTTGGAATTAATATTAACTGGGAGTTGAGGCAGGGATGTGTTATGCCCCTTGGTTATTCAATTTTTGTATATGGAAGGGGATCTGAAAGAATTAGAGTTTTGGGTGGATGGCAGGAAATGGTTTAGAATGAGTGAGCATGAGGTGAGTGGAGGGTGGCCTACTTATTATATGCGGATGATTTGGTTTTTGTAGGTGAATCTGAGAGTTTTGAAGAGAGAATTGGGTAGAGAGATTGGCAGGTTGTGTTTGTAAAAGGAGGGGTTGAAAAGTATAAACGTAGATAAGAGGTAAGGTTATGAGTTGTGAGTAAGGACAGTCCTCGGTTTGAAGCTATGTTAGATGGTGAGCAGACGGAATAGATGTGTCTGAGTTTAAATATTAGGATATTGTTGCGATGAAAAGGTGATACGGATGATGGCAGAGGTTAGTAAGGAAAGTGGGAATGGCAGGAGAGAGTGGCTGATGCAATTAAATACTTTGTTGGTGGATGTAAGGGGACAAGTCTTGGGTGCGCTAGGGTCTACTCTGACATGAGGGTATGTTGTTCCTGTGTATATGGCTATTAGTAGTGATGAGACTATGGCTGGAATAAGAGGTATAGATCTAAAATTCATTGTGTTCAGATTGACAATCTTTAGGGCGTGCTGGTAGCGTGTTAGATGTAAAAAGAATTGATAAAATGGGGAGTGAACGTATTAGATGAGAGTTGTGTGGTGTGAGAAAGGGGTAAATGAGAGAATAGAATGAAAGTACGTTGAGGTGGTTTGGTCCTGTGGAAAGGATGAATGACAGTCTGTTGGTTAAGCGGAGTATAGTGGTGAGTGTGTTGGAATCGACCGACTGGGAGAGACCGAAGAAAAGTGGAGTGAGTCAGTAAACGAATGTGGCTGAAGAGAGAATATGTTGAGTTTGTCAGGAGATCGAGGAAATAAAGGTGCATGAATAGGAGTGAAAATGGCGGGTTTTGTGGATGGGATTGGTTGTGGGTTATGATGGATGATGATGATGATAGAGTATATATATATATTATTATAATATTATGAATATATAGATTAATATTATAGTATATAATATAGGATATGATATAACTTTAATATATATATAAGTATATAGTATATAATGAAGTATATAGATGGTATTATATAATCTAGTATATATATAATGGATATATATAGTATAATATCCTTACTGGAACTGTTGTTAGAGTCTTTGGGAGGCTCATCTAACGATAATGAGTGTATGAAAATTTGATTATCTCGGAAGGTCAATTCTCCAAATTTCAGTTTCATATCAACGGATATGAAAGCGAAGACTTTCTCAAAAAATTTTAACGCCTGGTATATCTGAAAATAAAAAGAAAAAAAAATTATATTACGAAATCGCTATTACGGAAGATAAATATCAAATCCGTTTCTGGTTTTTAACCACATTGTTAGAAAGCAGTCAATTTCTAAAGTTTTATTTAAAGATTTTGCAACAAATGTTCATGTTACATAACTCTCTCAAAAACTTTTAAGATAGTGATTCTGATTAATTATAAAGGAATGAAATTAGATAAATTATATTACATTTAACTAAAAACTTGTGAAAAAACAAATCTAACGTTTCGGAGAAAATTCTCAAAACATATAAATCATAAAATAAGAAAAGAACAAAAGAAACTCATGCAGATGCTCAAACTAAAGCAAACCTATCAGATGGGCCCACACGTCATCCCTATCAGATGGGCCCACACGTCATCCCTATCAGATGGGCCCAAAAGAAACTCCCGCAGATGCTCAAACTAAATCAAACCTATCAGATGGGCCCCACACGTCATCTTTGAAGCTAGCTAGGCTAAATACAGAAGGGAAAACAAATGATGGCAAAGAATTCCACAGAACAGATGCAGTTGCAAAAGAGGTACCACAAAGAACACGAATAGAGTTGCAGATACCCACACAGAATTTGTGCTACGAATGCGTGGCACAGGTGGTGGACTGCTAGAGGTCAACTCCCTCGAGTACCCATTGCAGAACCTATAAAAAGAGAGATAAGAGACCTGGGGAGTTATAAAGTAAACAGTTTATTAGTCCTAGTCTCAATCCTATCAAAAGATGGGTGATACTTGAATCCCAAGTACAGTACTCCATACAGAGGCAGATACAATGCTTATGCAACTGGGGTAAATAAGAGGGAGTAAAGAATTCTCGCAACCTGAACAGAACAACCAGCTTCTTTGAAGATAAAACCCTGAGGAACTCGACAATTAACAGATCTAAAGGATCATACGTGTTCCTCTAAAACAACTAATAAAGAACGACAGGAAAGGAGTAAAGGATAGAGTTCTTTAGAACAATATCTGTCAATAAATGCTTTACAACAGACTCTATCAAAAGCTTTTGTTGTCCAACTCAATAGCAAAGATTTTGACGAAATTAGTAACAGCAGAGGATCAAAATCAGATGGAAGATAAAGATCAATCGAGAGTTTCTTACAAATGCCATACTAGCGAACTAATAAAATATTAAGAGAAATAGTTTAAATACTTGTCTTTTGTTAAAGTTTTAAACATTTTCGTCCTTTTGGATCTTCCGACATCTTCCCATCACTGTATACTGTTCTGCTTTGTCAAGACGTACTTAGAAATCAGAAAAGAGACACGTTTGGCATTTTAGTGCTGCAAATTGGTCGAACTTCTTTAGATATTCTTTAGAATAATTTGCGATCTTTTTCCGTTTCATGTTCCCCATCATATATTTGTTAAAAACGGGTTTAGGACAACTTTTTTGTTTTCTCTATGTTTTAAGTGAATTTTAGATGAAATTCACCAGAGAAAAAATAATTGCGCATGTTATTTATTTCGGAAGGTTACGTTAGGTTAGGATAAGTTAAGTTAGGTTTGGTCAGAATAGGTTAGGTTAAGTTTTGGTGAATTAGGGTTACCCCAAAATGCTAAACAATGCAATTTTTAGTGAATTTCATCTGAAATTTATTTGAAACATAGAAATAAAAAAAAAAAATTCCTAAACCCATTTCTAATGAAGATATGTTGAGGAGTATGAAAAGGAAAGTCTTTATTACTGTTATGTTAGGAAGGCATAATTGGAGTGCAAAGAGCGCACAAACGAGATCAATCTCTATGACACGAAGGCTTATATTCCTATCTTTTTCTCGTGCCATTCGTCATAAAAAAGTTGTCTTTAGGGTTTACAGTTAATCTCCCTCCATCGGACACCTCAACAACCCCCAACACCAAAAAGAAATAAAAATACACCAGCATTATACTACTCAAACATCTACAACACTTCCCCCTACCTCCACACTAAACATTCATTCACACATAGATAACCTTAAAAGCAACACCATATTCTAAACACGATCTCCTGAAATCTGCCCCAGAGAACAAAGGATCTCAAAACTCGCACAAAATTATCCAGGCTTTGCTCGGGTCACCACCCCTCTCTCCAAGAATACGGGTACAGAATAAATAAAGCACCCCCTCTCCACTACTAAGGATGTTTCTCCCCAACCCCCTGCCGACACAAGACACCTAACACTGGACTGTCCAACTCTAACCTACGTTAGACATGTGCAAGCTATTACTGCCCTTGAGGCTCTCTCGGTTGTGCCTGACCTGGTGGTAAAATTAAATATATATGATAATTTCGTAATCACGTAAGGAGGGGCGGGAGGCCTGGTATAAGGTGTTTTTTTCTTATTCGTTCCTCTGGTAACACGTTTAGATTTATCTGAAGCGTAAGAAGTGCCTGATGGACTTGAATCAAGTCTTGGCGTAACGGGGATATTATCTAAGTCTGCTAATCAGCGTTGTATTTAAATTAAAACTTCTGGGAATAATTAATAGCTGAATCTGTTTGAATCATTCCATCCCTTTCTACAGGGCTTTCTTCCAGTTACGTGAGAGATCACCTATCAAATCCACAATCTTTGATCCTTTAACTATTCATCATCAATACGATCGCCCTTGCTTCATCAAAATTAATGTCTTTTAAGATATATAATAAAGCTATCCTGATTTACGCACTCGAATAGGTAAGCTCCTCTAGGATATTTTAAATTTATCTTCATTTTTCACTTCAAGTTTACTCATTAGAAATCTACGATTATCGCGTTAGCGGAATACGTAGTGCTGCATGTAGATGCAAGTTTATAAGATCTATCAATTTTTGTTATGCCTCTTGGTTATAAGATTGCGTTTCTCTATGGATGTAATGTCTGATTTCTATATTCGTTACACTTCCTTGTTCGTATCTTGTTATCGTTTTCAACTTTAGGATCATATAAGCTATGAGGTAGAGGCTGCTGAAAAGCTAATGAATCGTTCAATATAAGGATTCTGTTGGGTCAGCTGTTGTTGCTGATGTGAAAGAGGTTGTAATGCATTGTGTGGCAATATCTGCGTATATGGTGTGGAATGATTGAAACTGTGATGTGCGAAATTGCCAAGTCCGCAGATAATCTGACCATATTGAGTCTGTAAATGATGAATCTGAGGAAATCTGATATTCTGTTACAGATGCTGTTTTATTAAACTTCATTTTCTCATATCTCATATTTTCATACAGCAACCTTCTTCATTATGTGACTCTATAGGTCAGAAGAAAAAGAGAAGATTTGTGAAATTAAGACCCTGCCTCCTCCTGTTAGTAACTTCTTTTTATTTTTCAGATTTTTATGTTTGAAGGAATCTTTTTAATGAATGTTTCTATAACGACAGTAGTTACCGTCTGAGGCCTGTTTAAAGGAAACATTTCCTTTTATAAGAAATTCTTTAGACTTGTGATAAACAGTGAAATTTTCAAGGAAAATTAATTGAAAATTTACACTCCTATGGAAAAAGAGTTCAGCTTTTTAAATTTGCAGTATTCTTTATGCAGAATGATGGATTACAGCCAAATTACTAATAATGACGATGTACTACCAGTTTCTTCTCGATAGGAAGAATGTTGGTACGGAGCCAACACTCTCGTCAGCTGTTTTTGGGTGAAAGTCACACATTCCAAATAAACCGTAGGGATCGATAGAACCTCTTATATTACTTAAGAACTCTTTTCCTTTCGAAGGGGGAAACAATTTGAGTAGCCAATAACATTAATTTGACTCATGTCCTCTTCTGTCCAAACAACAGTAAATACTGTGTGTTTAAAGAAACACTTTGCATATGCTTGCTTTGATGAAAAATATTCTGTGTTAAGAAAAACAATGAGATATTTGGCACGTGAGAAAGGTATGTGAACCCGTCTGCTATTGGAAATTGGATTTGTGACATTAAACTTTTCCAAAACAATAATATTTGGACCATGATATCTGTTCCAACATATAATTCGATATGGCCTCATGAAATTGATCACATCTTTATATTCTATTAAATTTTTCCTGTTGGTCATTATAACACCCAAAAATCTTTACTGTTTTTAATAAACTTTTATGCTTCCAAAAAATTTAATAATAGAAACAACCAAAGTATTGTTTCGCACTATAGACATGTAGCCGGACTTCGGAACGTAAATTCCACATCCATACTCGTTAAGTTGAATAGATGAATAATGAATTAAACTAAAGCGCAAAGCAGTAATTACATGCTTTTATTAAAATCGTTACAATTTTATTCAAAATAAAACTCGCTTATATAACAGGAAACTCGTGTGTTCTATGTTACATTACAATTAAAAATAAAAGAAGTATTAAAACAAAAATATAAATAGAAAATTAAAAATAATAATAAATAGGAAAGTATTAAAAACAAATAAAAAAAATATAAAAGAAAACAGATGTTAATAAATATATGAGTTAAAAACAGTAAAAAGCAGTGAGTTAAGAGCAGTAAAGCAGAGAGGGTTAAAGCAGTAAAAATAGAGTAAAGCAGTAAAACATATTTAAGCAGTAAAGCAGTAGAAACAAAAGCATTAACTAATCCCTTAGGTGTTAGTAACACCTCTATTGATTTACTGATTTATGCTTTAAGTATGTAATGTTAATAAAATATATGAGTTAAAAGCAGTAAAGCAAGAGTATAAAGCAGTAAAGCAGGAAGTTAAAGCAGTAAATATGTGAGGTAAAGCAGTAAAGCAGTAAAACAAAAACATACTAATCCTCTTGTTGTTGGTAAACAACACCTCTATTGATTTACTGATTTACTGCTGTAAGTTCGGTAAATATAATGTTTTCTTAATAAAAATTTCGTTCAATTGTAGTAAAAATGAATGACTCTATAGTTAATTTTTGAAAGAAATTCTGAATATTTACAATTGAGATCATATTTTCTTTCGCGCGGGAATTTGCCGTCTGCGACGCACCGGCCGTTACGCGGATATGGCGCCATGCGGGCGCAAGCCGCGCGTTACGCGACAATACTTGCGCCTGCGGCGCACGCGGCGGCGGAATATTGCGCTGGGGGCATGCGCTTTCGCTGGGCTACCTGGCGGACGAGGATCTGAAACGTTACGGTCACTGATCTCAAACTGATGTTAACTCTTAGATATATTATTTCTTTCATGCTAATAATTGTTAGAAAATACTCAACTCATAGAGAAGCAACCTAGCAACTTGTAATATACACCAATCGATCCTCATACCTTATAAACTAGGGTAAACACCCCTATTAGGTATCGGGTCAGGGGAGCTAGAATAAGCTTGAGAAAAAGTGCACCTCAGTTGGCACTATGTTGGCACTACTCACTTGGCACTATGTGCACTCACTTGCACTATTGCATCACTTAGGCACTCTCATAATTGCACTCACCTTGGCACTCCACCTGGCACTCCATCTAATACTCATCTATACCATACAACACTATTAGAACATCACAGATACTTCTTACGGTGACTGGAGACCACCAAAAGTTGAACCATCAATAAATCGAGTCATCAAAGTTGACATCATCAAAATAGATGGCAACAAAGATGACGTCATCAATGTTGAGCCATAAAAGTTGAGCATGGCTTTATTATTTAAAAACCGTTTTGTGTTTTTTTTGTAATGTACGCTAGGTGAATGTTGGGTGGAAGTCTAGTTTAGGTGTAGTGAGGCTGGTGGAGCAGGTCTGTAGTGTAGGTGTAGGCTATGAGGCTAGGTGAGGCTAGTGTAGAGTGATAGGCTAGGTACAGGCTGTGTGGAATCTAGGTGTAGGTAGGCTAGGTGAAGGATGGTGGAGGCTAGGTGTATGGTTTGTAGGCTTTAGTGAAAAAGGGGGGGTCCTTAGTTTTTTTGGTAGCTGGGTGTAGCTATGTGTAGGCTGGGTGTAGGCTATGTGGAGCCTGGGTGTAGGCTATATGTAGTGTTAGGCAGTGTGGGTGTGGTGCTGTGTTGTGCGGTGCCTGGGTGTAGATGTTACCGAAATATCAAAAAATTAGGGCTAAACCCCTAAATGGTGGCCAAAAATTACGTGCCAAAAATTGACCAATGGATGACAAAGTTTCGAAAAAATTAGGGTGGACATGTACAACGGGCTGACGCAACCGTTGGGCGCAACCCTTCTTCGAAGGGTTGCAAAAATTAGGGGGTTCCCGAAAAAATTAGGGTTGCAAAAAATTAGGGTCTCAAAAAATTTAGGTTCTCGAAAATTTGGGTTCTCAAAAAAATTTGGGTTCTCAAAAATTTCCCATGGAAAATTTGGGTTCTCAAAAAATTTGGGTTCTCAAAAAATCCGGGTTCTCAAAAAAATCCGGGTTCTCAAAAAATCCGGGTTCTCAAAAAAGGTCAAGGCCCAAAAAAAGTTAAGGTAAAAAATTCAGGTTGACCAAAAAGGTCAAGTCAAAAAAGGTCGCGGTCAAAAAAAGGTCAAAAAGGTCCTGTGGGGAAGCCAACTGGTAATTACTACTCACGCCCTTTAGAATTTTATTTACCACAGGGATGGTGGCCGGAATTTGGATTGCAATCTACAGGAGCAGGTGAGTAGGGGTATGGGCAGGGTTAGAAATAAATTTACTATGTTTTATCCCTTTCTTAATTAAAGGAAAGGCAGAAGCGAGGTCTTGTGCTCTTTATTTTTTAACCCAAGCTACTGGGTCTCTTCTACTCTTAATCAGAGGGTTGGATACTTCAAGTTATGATCTTACATTAAAACTTTATATAACGGTTGGCTTATTAATTAAAGCTGGAGTTGCACCTTTCCATTTCTGATACCCTGTAGTTGCTTTTCAGATTAAATGGTCGGAGTTTATTGTTTTAAGAACTCTTCATAAGATTGCTCCTTTGTCATTATTATACCATTGTGAATTGTTTATACTAGGACAGTTTATATATTTAACTGTAATTATGAGAGGAGTGGTAGGGGCTTTAGGGGGGTTGAATGAACTAAAGGTACGAGGGGTTTTGATTTACTCTTCTATCAACCACATAGGGTGGGTAATAATACCTTTAATTGAACACAATATAGGCTGGGCGGTTTATTTTAGGGTGTACAGTATAATATTAACATCTGTTGTTATATTAGTTCGTCAATACAGAATTTATGATTTAATACAACTTTGCAGAGCAGAAACTCCATTTTGACATGGGTTTATTTTTAGAGTTAGACTACTCTCTTTGGGGGGAGTACCTCCTTTTTTATGTTTTTTTGTTAAATGTTGATTGTTTTACCTGATAATTCCATTTATAGACCTTTTTGTTTTATTAGTTCTTATTTTTATAAGAACTATTACACTATATTATTATATTATA
Source organism: Trachelipus rathkii (assembly GCA_015478945.1). Taxonomy (NCBI): domain Eukaryota; kingdom Metazoa; phylum Arthropoda; class Malacostraca; order Isopoda; family Trachelipodidae; genus Trachelipus; species Trachelipus rathkii. The sequence goes on along the minus strand of JABUQX010017452.1, from coordinate 21,245 downwards.
TTAGGGGTTCCTCCATTAATCTTTGTTTGAGAAGACCCAGTAGCTCAGCAACGTTTTATAGATTTAATAGCTGTTAGCTTTGTACTTTTTACTAGAATTCTAGGGTTTTGAATTATACCAGCTTTTATAATTTGGTTGTTATAACCAGGCTTTTACAATAAATTGTATACTCGGGTTTGCAACTTGAGAATTTTTTAAACCATCTCTTCTACATGTTTACAACCTATCGCTTAGAAGCTTTCATAGTATGCAACGTTGGTTTTATTCTACAAACCACAAAGATATCGGAACGTTGTATTTTGTGTTCGGGGCTTGAGCAGGGGCTGTTGGGACAGCTCTTAGAATAATTATTCGAACTGAGTTAGGGAACCCTGGGAGGTTAATTGGGGACGATAAGATTTATAATGTGATTGTTACTGCTCATGCTTTTGTTATAATCTTCTTTATGGTTATACCTATTATGATTAAAGGTTTTGGTAATTGGTTAGTGCCTTTAATATTAGGGGCTCCTGATATAGCATTCCCTCGTATAAATAATATAAGATTTTGGCTTCTTCCTCCTTCACTAATTTTATTATTAAGAAGGGGTTTAGTAGAAAGAGGGGTTGGAACTGGCTGGACTGTTTACCCCCCTTTAGCAAGAGGGATTGCTCACAGAGGGGCTTCAGTTGATTTAGGAATTTTTTCCCTTCACTTAGCTGGAGCTTCTTCAATTTTAGGGGCTGTGAATTTTATTACCACTGTAGCTAATATACGGGCGGATGGAATAAGGATGGATCTGGTTCCTCTTTTTGTCTGGTCTGTTTTAATTACAGCCATTCTTCTATTACTTTCATTACCTGTTTTAGCAGGGGCTATCACAATATTATTAACAGACCGAAATTTAAATACTTCTTTTTTTGACCCTAGTGGGGGAGGAGACCCTATTTTGTACCAGCATTTGCTTTGGTTTTTTGGGCACCCTGAGGTTTATATTTTGATTTTACCCTCAGTTGGGATAATCTCCCATATTGTTAGACAAGAGTCTAGTAAAAAGGAAGCTTTTGGAACATTAGGGATAATTTATGCAATAATTGCTATTGGGGTGTTAGGGTTTGTTGTATAGGCACATCATATATTCACAGTGGGTATAGATGTAGACACCCGTGCTTATTTTACTTCAGCCACTATAATTATTGCGGTCCCTACAGGGATTAAAATTTTTAGTTGGTTAAGAACTTTACAAGGGGCCCATTTAAGGTTTAGTCCTGCTTTGCTTTGGGCTTTAGGGTTTATTTTTTTATTCACATTAGGAGGGTTGACAGGGGTGATTTTAGCTAATTCCTCTATTGATATTATCCTACATGACACCTACTATGTAGTAACCCATTTCCACTATGTTTTATCCATAGGAGCAGTATTTGCTATTTTTGGGGGTGTTGTACATTGATTTCCTTTGTTTACTGGGTTAAGGATAAGGAGCTTTTGGTTGAAAGCTCAATTTTTAATTATATTTATTTTAGTGAACTTAACATTTTTCCCTCAACACTTTTTAGGGTTGGGAGGGATGCCACGCCGGTACTCTGATTATCCTGATATCTATAGATTTTGAAATTTGGTCTCTTCCATTGGGTCTCTACTTTCTGTTGTTTCTGTAATAATATTTTTACTGATTATTTGAGAGGCTCTCTTAGCGGAGCGTTATTATATGGCTTTAGAAAGGTTGAGTTCCTCTTTAGAGTGACTCCACCCCCACCCCCCTGCGGACCATAGTTATGATGAAATTCCAATAAGAACTTTTTAACCCTAAAGCAGCAGTTGAGTGTAAAGGAGTTAGAATCCTTAAAAGGTAGGAACCTTTAAGAATGTCTTGATGAAATAGGTTGGGTCTGCAAGATAGGGTCTCTCCTTTAATAAGGCAGTTGATTTTTTTCCACGACCATACTATAATTGTTATTATTTTAATCATTAGAGTTGTAGGTTTTATCATATTGAGAATGATAGGAGGGGGGTTTATCAATCGGTCTCTATTAGAAAATCAGTTAATTGAGATGATTTGAACTGTACTGCCCGCGTTAATTTTGCTCTTTATTGCTTTTCCATCCTTACGTCTTCTTTATTTATTAGATGAGGCAGGGGCTCCAAGGCTGACGATCAAAGTTATTGGACATCAATGGTATTGAAGATATGAGTATTCAGATTTTAAAACTACAGAGTTCGATGCATATATAATCCCTGACAAAGAGTTAAGAGTTGGTAGTTTTCGTGTACTGGAGGTGGACCATCGAACTATTATACCATTTTTAACACAAATCCGTATATTGGCTACAGCCTCTGATGTAATTCACTCTTGAACTGTCCCTAGGTTAGGAGTAAAAGTTGATGCTGTCCCAGGCCGACTGAACCAGTTAAGGTTTTTAACTGAACGTACAGGGGTTTTATATGGGCAGTGTTCTGAGATTTGTGGGGCCAACCACAGGTTTATACCTATTGTCTTAGAAACGGTTTTACTAAAAGCATTTTTATTTTGGTTAGAAGGTTAGCAAGGTTGGCTGAGGATAGGCGGAAGGTTTTTAATCTTTTTACAAAGAAGTTAGTTAATTAAATAATATAAGGTTGTCAATCTTAAGTTGAGTATAATACCTCAAATACACCCACTTCCTTGGGTCAGGTTATTAGTATTAGTCTTAGGGTTGGCTGTAGTATATATGATTTTAGTTTATTTTTCAGTCAGGAAGAATTCAAATATGAAAAATAGGAGAGTTGGTAAGGTGAAGTATTCATGAAAATGATAACGAACTTATTCTCGGTGTTTGACCCCTCATCGGGGGTGGGTATAAGCTCTAACTGGGTCTCTTTAGGGTTTGGGGTTTTTATATTCCCTATAGGCAAATGAAGCCTTAACTCACGGGGAGGGGGTTGGTTAAGTTTTATTTTCAATAAGCTATACTCTGAGGTCAAACCTATTTTTTCACCCAAAAATAGGAGTACCTCTATTATATTTATAGCGGTATTTTTATTTATTCTTACAAACAATACATTATGACTTGTTCCTTATATTTTTACAGCTACAAGCCATTTAGTAGTAACACTAAGGTTAGCTTTGCCTTTATGGTTAGGATATTTTAGCTATGGTTGGGTTATAAATATTAAATGGATATTAGCACACTTATTACCGCAAGGTACCCCTATTGTCCTTATACCTTTTATGGTAATTATTGAGAGTGTGAGTAGGTTGATCCGCCCTATAACATTAGCTGTGCGATTGATAGCTAATATGATTGCAGGACATCTTTTACTTACATTAGTAAGTAGCGCGGTGTATATTTTTAACCTGAATAGAGTGTTGAGGGTAGTGATTTTACAGATTTTATTAGATGTGTTAGAGGTAGCTGTGGCTATCATCCAGGCTTATGTATTTTTGGTTTTGAGGGTTTTATACTCCAGAGAGATTTAAATGATAAGCTTTAACCACCACCCTTTTCACCTTGTCAACCCCAGACCTTGACCACTTACTAGTTCTATAGGGGCTTTTTTGCTTACTAGTGGATTGGTGAAATGGTTTAATTTCTTTTCTATAGATCTTCTATTAGTAGGGGGGTTAGGGTTTTACTATCTATAGTTCAATGGTGGCGGGATGTAGTACGGGAGGGGACTTTTCAAGGTCTTCACACTATTAAAGTGCAAAAAGGGCTTCAATGGGGTATGCTTTTGTTTATTATCTCTGAGGTCTTTTTTTTCTTCTTATTTTTGTAGGTTTGGCTAAACATAGACTGTAACAAAAGGAGAAATGTTTGACAACGATCAATCTTTCTGGTTTTTCTTTCTGGTTTTACTCGAAAACTCTTCCGTAAGGTATAAATTAACTATACAACAAACCAGAAATTAAGTTCGGACAGCAGCTCCCATTTTGTATTGGCGACAGAATAGAACGCCCTCTAGTTTCAAGCATTTGAATAGATGATTAATCTTTTTCTATTTCGGACTCAGTATATGGGGCTACCTTTTTTGTAGCTACTGGGTTTCACGGCCTCCATGTAATTATCGGGACTACTTTCCTTTTAGTATGTTTAGGACGGCTGGCGCTGGCACATTTTTCTGCAACCCATCATTTCGGGTTTGAAGCGGCCGCCTTATATTGGCATTTTGTAGATGTGGTGTGGTTATTTTTGTATATTTCTATCTACTGATGAGGAGCTTTCTTCTATAGTATAAAGAGTATGGTTGGTTTCGAACCAAAAGGTCTTCAGGATTAAATTTTTGATTTTTAGAGGGGTCACTATCTTGACTATTGCTGCGACCCTACTCCTCTTATCCCCTCTACTAAAGGGTAAGCAGAGTTCAAATTTTGAAAAAGGGACCCCTTTTGAATGTGGGTTTGACCCTCTAGGAAGGGGGCAGTTAAATTTTTCCGTCCGGTTCTTTTTGATTGCTATGGTTTTTATGATTTTTGATGTGGAGATCGCTTTACTACTGCCGTTGGTAGTAGCCGCCCCAAGGGTAAATTATATGATTTGAGTCCTTAGTAGGGCGGCCTTTGTACTTTTTACTAGAATATGAGTGGAAGGAAGGGGCGTTGAACTGAAAGGAGTAAAACTATAGTTTATAAAAACAGGTGATTTACGTTCATAAGAAGAGATAAGGTTAGGTAATTTTTAAAGCAAAAAAAAAGAGGAGGGCCCTAATAGAGATGGGGAGAAAGATTTTTCAAGCGAGGGCTATTAATTTATCATACCGAAGTCGGGGGAGAGTAGCCCGGACTCAGATAAACATATAAGCTAAAAGGAGTGTCCAAGATGTAAGAAGGGAGTTCAGGTCATTTGGGTTGATAAAAAGGACCCTAAATATAAAACTTATGAATAAAATCCTTCTATACTCTGCTAGGAAAAACAAAACAAACCCCCTTGCCCTATACTCAGTGTTGAAACCTGAAACAAGCTCAGACTCCCCTTCCGAGAAATCAAAAGGGGTGCGGTTAGTTTCTGCTATAGCAGAGGTTAACCATAAGGTAGCTAAAACAGGGCTAATCCTTAAAATAGGGAAGGTGAAATTAGATAAGAATGAGTAGGTATTGAAAGAGGAGGACAAGGCCACTAGCCTTAAGGTAATAATAGCGAACCTGACCTCGTAGGAGATTGTCTGGGCTACAGCCCGTAAGCCCCCTAATATACCATACTTAGAGTTAGAGGCTCAACCTGCCCTAAGGGTGGGGTATACTCTAGCGGAGAGGCAACATAAGATAAAGATAATGGAAAGGTGTACCTCTATCCTACCTAAGGAAGAGGGGAAGGATAACCAAAGTAGGAGAGAGATAAGTAAAACCCTGCAAGGTCTTAAAAAATAAATTAATTGGTGGGAGGAGTTTAAAATTAGAGTTTCTTTAGAGAGGAGTTTGATGGCGTCCCTGAAAGGTTGAAGAACCCCCTTAATCCCAACTTATTAGGCCCCTTACGTTTTTGAATATACCTTAAAGATTTACGTTCAAAAAGAGTAAAAAAAGCCAACCTTAGTAAAATACAAAAAAGAGGATTATTAATTTTAAAAATCTATAAAGATTTGTTAAGAATATAAAGCCAAAATCAAGAGGCGGCCTCTGGTTACAGCTCATACATGAAGTTCCTATACCTTAAGGTCTTACCTTGGCCTATTGGTATAATAAAAGTGCTCATATGGCGATCCTCAAAGAGAAGATATGTTAGAAGCAAAAGAAGTTGCATCCCATTCACCCCAATAGTAAATTTGGGGTCTGGTAATTTTATGGCCAGCGCGTCCCCGATTAAAATCGAGTGCCAGCAGTCTTCCGGCTTAGACTGAAAGGGATGGTCAACTGAGCTCAAAGATACCGGAATTTTAACCTTTGAAAAAAAGGTGAAATTTTCTTTAAAAAGTTCTCCTGGTTAAACCTTCAAAAATAAAGGATAAACAGATAGATACCTTCATATAATTTAAGACTGTAAAAATCTAAGGAAGGTAGTTTAAGTCTTGAAACCCAAAAGTATGCGGTATTAGTTAAATCAGAGGAAACTGCCGGTAAGCATACCCCACGTTATATTCTTACCTTTTTTAGGTTTGTATACCGTCGTCTAAGTTGTGTTTATAAGTCTAAGAGCTAGAAGTAAGGATAATGAATTCAGATCCAGGCGCAGCTTTAATAGGTCGAGGTGGGTTGCATTTAAACTCTTAATGGTAAGAGAGGGGAGTATCTGAAAATAGGATTTGAAAGTAATTTAAGTTTAATAAGCTTAAATGAGTGGATTTCTAAATATGTACATATCGCCCGTCACTCTCAGCAGATGAGATAAGTCGTAACAAAGTAGATGTACTGGAAAGTGCCTCTTTAGTTTGGAAATTGAGGATGATGCTCTCAAAAAGTAGCTTCTACCCAACCTTCATTTTTAAATTAAAGAAACTACTATCCTTCAAAGATAGAATCCGTGCAGTAGGAGTATAATGTATCAGCATATTACTTTTTCATAGTAAAAGAAGACAGGGGGACCGGTACAGGAGTTTCTAACTCTATTACTATTAATTAATAAATTAGAAACTCCTGTACCGCCACCGCTTTTTTAGGGTGTTCTCCCGTAAGGGCAAATATCATTATGAGGAGCTTCTGTTATTATAAATTTGCTGTCAACAATCCCTTATGTAGGAGTAAACTTAGTTCAATGGTTGTGAGGTGGATTTGCGGTAAGTACCCCAACCTTAACCCGATTTTTCACCTTACATTTTATTCCTTTTGTTAATAATTAGCATTAGCAACACATATTATATTCCTCCATCAAACAGGATCTAACAACCCCTTAGGGTTGAAAAGAAATTTACTTAAAATAACTTTCCACCCTTATTTTCAGAAGCCCAAATTATTATCTGAAACCATGTATCCATTGAATACTATTATAACAATTTAGATTACTACTGTTGCACCAATTACTTATAAATAGGCTTGACTACGCTTGATCACTACAACAAATTGTAAATTTTTTACGGTTGTACAAAGGAGATATCTCGAACACATGCCTATATTAAATATGAGCCACAACTATTATCTGAAACCGATCTAACGTGAATACGTATTATAACAATTTTATATTTCTTTGCTATTACACATGTAACAATATAAATAAGTTGACCATTTTATTATCACACAAATTAAGAATGTTTACGGTTGATCAAAGAAGATTCCTCAAACACCTGCCTAAATTATCTAGGGGCTCAAATTAATATCTGAAACCGATTTAACAAGAATTCATATTATAACAAATTTAGATTTCTTTGTTATTACACATAAAAAAATATAAATAAGCTTGAGTACGCTTTATCACTACATCAAATTGTAAATTGTTAACGGTTATGCAGAGCAGATACCTCACACACCTGCCTAAATTACCTAGGAGATCAAATTATTATCTGAAACCGATCTAACATGAATACTTATTGAAGCAAATTTAGATTTCTTTGCTATTACACATATAACAATATAAATAAGCTTGACTACTCCTTATCACTACATCAAATAATAAATTATTTAAGGTTATGAAAAAGAGATACCTCAAACACTTGCCTAAATAACCTAGGAGCTAAAATTATTATCTGAAACCGATCTAACATAATTACATATAACAAATTTAGATTTCTTTGCTATTACACATATAACAATATAAATAAACCTGACTACGCTTTTCAATACATCAAATTGTAAATTTTTACGATTTTGGCAAAAGAAAAACTTCAGGAACACCTGAATAAATACCTAGGAGCCCAAATTATTATCTGATTACGATGATCATAAATACATCCATCTATAACAAATCTTTAATTCTTGTTTTTACACATATAAAACATTATAAATAAGATTGACAACCCTTATCACTTCATCAAATTTGTAAATTTTTTAACGGTTGGGCAAAGGAGATATCTCAAAACACCTGCTTAAATAACTAGGAGCCGAACGTATTATCTGAAACCGATCTAACATATAAATAGCATGATATGACAAATTGTGATTCTTTGCTATTCACATTATATGAATTATAAAAAGCTTCATAACGCTTTATCACTTGATAAATTTGTAAATTTGTAAAATTTTTTACGTGTGCAAGAAGGAATTACCTCAAACACTGCCAAAATTACATACGAGCCCAAATTGGTATCTCTAAGCCGATCTAACATGAAATAACCATATTATAACAATTAGATTTCTTTGGCGATTCACCTCAAACATTATAAGTAAGCTTGACCTACGTTTTATCATTACATCAAATTGTAAATTTTTTAATTGGTTTGCAAAAAGATACCTCAAACACCTGCCAAAATTACCTAGGAGACCAAATTAATTATCTGAAACTGATCTAACATGAATACTATAATAACAAAATTAGATTTCTTAGCTATTAACATATAACATATAACATAACATAGCACTATATTTTTTATACTATTATCAAATTGTTAAATTTTTTACGGTTTTGTGGAAAAAGGACGATACTGAAACACCTTGCCTAAACACCTACGGAGCCCCAAATTATTATCTGAAACCATCTAACATGATTCTAATATTGGAAAAAATTATATTTATTTGCTATTACTCATATAACAATATAAATAGCTTGACCACGCTTTATCACTAACTTACAAATTGTAAAATTTTTCACGGTTTTGCAAAGAAATACCTCAAAACCTGCCTTAATTACCTAGGGGCCCACAATTAGTTATCTTGAAGGAGTAAATAAGCAACAGAATTATATTAAACAAATTTAATTCTTTGCTATATTCCATATAAAGAATCTTATAAAAAGCTTTACTACGTTTTATCACTATATACAAAATGTAAATTGTTTAGGATTGTGCAAAGGAAATACCTCAAACACCGGCCTACATTACCAGTAGCCCAAATCATTATCTGAAACCGATCTAAATGAAAACATATTTATAACAAATAGATTATCTTTGCTATTACACATATAACAATTAAATAAGGCTTAAATTACTTCTTTATCACTACATTTCAATTGAAATAGTTTTAGATTTCTACTGAATAGATAAATCAAACACTTTGCCTAAATTACCTAGGAGAAAACTTCAAATATTATTTGAAACCGATTAACATAATTAATATTATACAAATTTAGATTTCTTTGCATACACATATTAAACAATATAATACGCTGAGTACGCCTTTATCATAAATAATATTGTAATTTTCTTTTAATTTAGTTCAAGAGAGAAACTTCAAACAAGCTATCTTAGCTCTCCTTTACTATGTTATTGTGTAATGGAAAGAAATCTAAATTGTCATTAATATTAGGTAAGTTAGATTGGTTTGAGATAATAGTTTGGGCTCCTAGTTAATTTAGCAGGAGTTGAGATATCTCCTTTTCACAACCTTAACAACTTACAATTTTGATTTAGTGATCAAGAGTAGTCAAGCTTATTTATAGTGTTTATATGGGTAATAGCAAAGAAATCTTAAATTTTATAAAAACATTATTCTGGCTTTTTCAATTGTATATAGTTTTTGAGGTTATCTCCTTGCTCAACCGTAAACAATTTAAAAATTGATATATAATGATAAAGCGTAGTCAAAGCTTATTTATATTTTTATAATGTGTTTTAGCAAAGAATCTAAATTTATTATAATATTGAAATTCAATTTTAAATCGGTTTCAGATACTAATTGAGCCCCCTAGTTAATTTAGCAGAGTGTTAAATAAAAAATTCTTAACTCCTAAAATTTTCTTTTTTTCTTAATTTTTCACATTACAAATTTAGAACTCTTAAAAGTACATTTTTTCCTAAATTTCAACATTTGAAATTATTTTTTAATTCTTAAAATTGATTTTTTAACGGGATTTTCAGCATTTGAAATAATAATATGTTCCATTAAAATGCAAATTCACAAAGCAGAAAATCGAAATTATTAATAGTCAAAAACGTCAATTTAAGACACCTAAAACTATTAATAAATTAGATTTTATGCGTTGTGAAATTGCATTCCAATGGAACATATTATTATTTCAATTGCTGAAAATCTCGTTAAAAACTCAATTCTAAGAATTACCAAATAACTTCAAATGTTGAAATTTAGGAAAAAAACGTACTTTTAAGAGTTCTAAATATGTAATGTGAAAATTTAAGAAAAAGCATAATTTTAGGAGTTAAAATTTTTTATTAAAACAGGTTTTCACCACTAATGAAATATTTGGCATTTAAAAACAAACATTGAAATTTCAATTTAAGTCACCTAAAACTATTAATAATTTCGAATTTCTGTTTTTGAAATTTCATTTCAATGGAACACATTATTATTACAATTGTTGAAAATCCCGTTAAAAACTCAATTTTAAATTGACTTTTTTAAAGGAAATTTTAATATTTGTTTTTATGTACCAAATATTTCATTAGTGGTGAAAACCTGTTTTAATAAAAAAATTTAACTAAAGTTACGATTTTTCTTAAATTTTCACATTACAAATTTAGGACTCTAAAAAGTACGTTTTTTCCGAAATTTCAACATTTTAAATTATTTGGTAATTCTTAAAATTGAGTTTTTAACGGGATTTTCAGCATTTGAAAAAGTAATGTGTTTCACTGAAATGCAATTACACAAAGCACAAATCAAATTTATTATTAGTTTAAGGTGTCTTAAATTGACGTTATTATTATACCTCAAATATTTTATTAGTGTGAAAACCTTTTAATAGAAAAAGTTTTAACTAATAAAATTTTCAATTTATAATAATTTTCAACATTATAAAATTAGAGACTCTTAAAATAACGTTTTTTCCTAAATTTTTACCATTTAAAATTATTTTTAATCTAAAATAAAGTTTTTAACGGGATTTTTCAGCATTGAAAATTAATGTGTTCATTAAAATGCCAATTTTCAAAAAGCAGAAATCGAATTTGTTAATAGTTTTAGGTGTCATAAAATGATGTTTTTTAATGAAATTTCAATATTTGTTTTTATATACCAAATATTTTATTATTGGTTAAAACCTGTTTTAATAAAAAAATTTAACTCCTAAAATTACGATTTTTCTTAAATTTTCATATTACAAACAAATTTATTACTCTTAAAAGTACCTTTTTTCCTAAATATCAACATCTGAAATTATTTTGTAAGTTAAAATTGAGTTTTTATCGGGATTTTCAGCATTTGCAAAAATTATGTGTTTTATTGAAATGCAATTTCAAAAAGCAGAAAATGGAATTTGTTAATAGTTTTTTGTGTCTTAAATCGATGTTTTTTAATGAAATTTCTAATATTTATTTTTATATACCAACTATTTCATTAACATATTCTGAAAAACCTGTTTAATAAAAAAGTTTAAAACTCCTAAAATTACGATTTTTCTTAAATTTTCACATTACAAATTTAGGACTCTTAAAAGTACGTTTTTTCCTAAATTTCAACATTTTAAATTATTTGGTAATTCTTAAAATTGAGATTTTAACGGGATTTTCAACATTCAAAAAATAGTGTTTCATTAAAATTTAATTTCAAAAAGCAGAAAATCGAATTCATTAATAGTTTTAGGTGTCTTAAATTGACGTTTTTTAATGAAAATTTTAATATTTGTTTTTATATACCAAATATTTCATTAGTGGTGAAAACCTGTTTAATAAAAAATTTTAACTCAAAAATTACGCTTTAGTGGTGAAAACATTTTTTAATAAAAGATTTTAGCTCCTAAAATTACGCTTTTTCTTAAATTTTCACATTACAAATTTAGGACTCTTAAAAGTGCGTTTTTTCCAAATTTCAACATTTGAAAATATTTGGTAATACTTAAAATTGAGTTTTTATCGGGATTTTAAGCATTTGAAAAAATAATGTGTTTCATTGAAATGCAATTTCAAAAAGCAAGAAAATGGAATTTGTTAATAGTTTTAGATGTCTTAAATTGACGTTTTTAATGAAACTTTAATACGTTTTTATATACCAAATATTTCAATAGTGGTGAAAACCTGTTTTAATAAAAAAAATTTAACTCCTAAAATTACGGTTTTCATTAAATTTTCACATTACAAATTTAGCACTCTTAAAAGTACGTTTTTTCCTAAATTTCAACATTTTAAATTATTTGATAATTCTTAAAATTGAGTTTTTAACGATATATTCAGCATTTGAAAATATAATGTGTTTCATTAAAATGTAATTTTAAAAAGCTGAAAATGGAATTTGTTAATAGTTTTAGATGTCTTAAATTGACGTTTTTTAATGAAATTTAAATATTTGTTTTTATATATCAAATATTTCATTAGTAGTGAAAATCTATTTTAATAAAATATTTTAACTCCTAAAATTAAATTTTTTCTTAAATTTTCACTTTACAAATTTATTACTCTTAAAATTACGTTTTTTCCAAAATTTCAATATTTGAAAATATTTGGTAATACTTAAAATTAAGTTTTTAACGGGATTTTCAGCATTTGAAAAAGTAATGTGTTTCACTGAAATGCAATTACACAAAGCACAAATCGAATTTATTATTAGTTTAAGGTGTCTTAAATTGACGTTATTATATACCAAATATTTTATTAGTGGTGAAAACCTTTTTTAATAAAAATTTTTAACTAATATAATTACGCTTTTTCTTAAATTTTCACATTATAAATTTAGGACTCCTAAAATAACGTTTTTTCAAATTTCACATTCTGAAATTTTCACAATTTTAAAATAGAGTTTTTAACGGGATTTTCAGCATTTGAAAATATAATGTGTGTCATTAAAATGTAATTTTAAAAAGAAGAAAATCGAAGTGATTATAAGTTTTAGATCTTAAATTGACGTTTTTTAATGAAATTTATATATTTGTTTTTATATACCAAATATTTCATTAGTGATGAAAACCTGTTTTAATAAAATATTTTAACTCCTAAAATTAAGCTTTTTCTTAAATTTTCACATTACAAATTTATTACTCTTAAAAGTACGTTTTTTTCCAAAATTTCAATATTTGAAAATATTTGGTAATACTTAAAATTGAGTTTTTAACGGGATTTTCAGCATTTGAAAATGTAATGTGTTTCATTGAAATGCAGTTACAAAAAGCAGATCATCGAATTTATTAATAATTTTAGGTGTCTTAAAATGACGTTTTTTAATGAAATTTCAATATTTGTTTCAATATACCAAATATTTCACTAATGCTGAAAACCTGTTTTAATAATAAAATTATAACTCTAAAATACGCTTTTTCTTAAATTTTCACATTACAAATTTAGGACTCTTAAAAGTACGTTTTTTCCTAAATTTCAACATATTAAATTATTTGGTAATTCTTAAAATTAAGTTTTAAGGGGATTTTCAGCATTTGAAAAAATATTATGTGTTTCATTGAAATGCAATTTCAAAAAGCATAAAATTGAATTTATTATTGTTTATTTGTCTTTAATGACTTTTTAATAAAATCCACGATTGGTATTATTATACCAAATATTTCATTTTGAACGAAATTTCATTTTTTAAAAAATTTTAAGCTTGCAAAAAATGTGTTTTCCTTTCTCAATTTTTTAAAACAACTTTTGTTTAATTAATTTCAGTTTTTTTTTAATTCAAATATTTGAAAATATTGATAAAATTAAAATTGAGTTTAAGCCTCATTTTCTGAAACAAAAGCAATGTCGTTTCATTGAAATGCAATTACAAAAAACCGGAAAATCGAATTTATTAATAGTTTAAGGTGTCTAAATTGACGTTTTAATGTTATTTCAATAGCTCTTATTAAATACAAATATTATTATTATGGTGAAACATTGTTTATAAAATTTTATTAACTAATATAATTACGCTTTTTCTTAAATTTTCACATTATAAATTTAGGACTCCTAAAATGACGTTTTTTTCCTAAATTTCAACATCTGAAATTATTTTTGTAATTCTTAAAATTGAGTTTTTAACGGGGTTTTCAGCATTTAAAATTACTTAATGTGTTTACATTAAATTAATTTTAAAAAGCAGAAAATCAAATTTATTATAAGTTTTAGCGTCTTAAATTAGGGACTCTTTAAAAGGCGTTCGTTTTTTCCAAATTCACAATTGAACAAAGAGTGTAACACTTAAAATTGGTTTTAACGGAAGTTCAGCTTTTGAAAAAAATATTATTGTTTTCATTGAAATGCAATTTAAAAAAGCCAGAAAATCGAATTTGTTAATAATTTTAGGTGTGTGTCTTAAATGACGTTTTTAATGAAATTTCAATATTATTTAATAACAAATATTTCATTAGTTGGTGAAAACTATGTTTAATAAAAAAATTTGAACTCCTAAAAATTACGCTTTTGCTTAAATTTCACATTACAAATTTTTATTACTCCTTAAAGTACGTTTTTTCCTAAATTTCACATTTAAATTATTGAATTCTATAAATTGAGTTTTTAACGGATTTTCAGCATTTGAAAAAAGAAATGTGTTTTATTGAAATGCGAATTTTACAAAAAGCGAAAATCGGAATTTATAAATAGTTTTTACGTTTCATAGAATGACGTTTTTTTAAATGAAATTTCAATATTTGTTTTTATATACCAATATTTCAATTATAAGGAAAACCTTTTTAATTTAAAAAATTACTTAAATTTAAAATTACGCCTTTTCTTAAATTTCACATTACAAAATTAGGACTCTTAAAATACGATTTTTCCTGAATTTCAACAATTTAAATTAATTTTGTAATCCTAAAATTTAGTTTTTAACGGAATTCAGCATTTGAAAGATATAATGTTTTCATTGAAATGTAATTAAAAAAGCTGAAAATCAAATTTAATTATTGGTTTCTAAATAGTTTTAAATATTAAATTTTAAATGAAATCATATTTTTTTTTATATACCAAATACTTTCATTAGTGGTGAAAAACTGTTTTTTTTAAATTAGTAAAGTAATTCAATTCTGCATTCATTCAATTTTCACAATTAAAATTTAAACACTTTTAATAAAACAGTACCTTTTTTCCTAAAATATTCACATTTTCACATTATTTGTAATCTCACAAAATTGAGTTTTAACGGGATTTTCAGCAATTCTTAGTTGTCGACAGTGGTACAAAAGTGCATTTGAGGCTTCATAACGATTAATTCAACAATAGTTTTAAACAAAGGCGTTTTCAATATATTTAATAAAACTAGGATTGATAAGTTATGGTTCAGTACTTGCGAGTTTCTTTTTCTTTACAGGATTCTAACTCTTAAATTTTCTTCTTCTTCTTTTCCCATTACAAATTAGCGAATTTAAAAATACGTTTTTTACCAAATTTTCAACATCTTGAAAATTATCAGAACTTCATCAATAACTGAGTTTATTACCGGACTATAGCATTATAGGAAAAAGTTGTTTCATTAAATACAATTTTCAAAAATTTCTAGTTTCGAAGTTCTACAGGTTTTCTCTGTGGTAAATGCAGGTTTTATTGAAACTTTAATATTTGTTTTTATATAGCACATATTTCCATTGGTTTTTCATACTTGTATTTAATAAGGAAGACTAATTCCAATTCTTTGATTGTCAAAAAATACCACATTACAAAATTTAGAACTCTTAACAATCCTTTTTCTAAATTTAACCATTTTAAATTATTTGGTAATCTTAAAAAGTGAGTTTAACCGGATTTTAAGCATTTGAAAAAAATGTGTTTCAATTGAAATGCAATTCAAAAAGGCAGAAGTCGAATTTATTAATATTTCAGGTGTCTTAAAATGCGAATTTTAATGAAATTTCAATGATTGTTTTTATACCAAATATTCATTAGCTGGGAAACTGTTAAATAAAAATTTTAACTCAAAAATTACGGCTTTTTCTCAAATTTTTAAAATACAAAAATTAGGACTCTTAAAAGTACGTTATTTTCTTTTAAAATTTCAGACATTTAAAATTATTTGTAATTCTTAAAATTGATGTTTTTTACGGGATTTTCGGCATTTAAAATATAATGTTTTCAATTTGACAATTGTACATTTCTAAAAAGTCTCAGAAAATCGAATTTACTTCTATAAGTTTTTACATTTTAATTCTTTTTTTGACGTTTTTCAATGAAATTATATATTTTTTTTATTCTGTTAATCAAATATTTTCGATCAGTGGTTGATACAAAGACCTATTTTAATAGACAATTATTCTTGACTTGCGTAAAAGTTAAAGTTTATCTCTAAACTTGTCAAATTGACAAATTTAGGAACTCCTTAGAAAGTACACCGATTTTTTTATCCTACAATGTTACAGATATTATGAAAAAACCTATCGTATTCGGAATGATATCTACTCACTTCAGAATCTGCATCGTTATTGTCAATCGGAGGAACATTTAAATAATCATTTTAAGTATAGAAGTCAACCGATGATTCTTTATTGCATTGAAATCTAATTACAAATTAAATATAGACATAAAATTTATCGAATTTTATTATAATAAGTTCTTCTAGGCCGTGCTCTGAACGTTCGACGTCTTTCTTACAACTGCAAAACTTTTGTCAGACATTTGATTTGTATTCATAACCAAATACTTTCCCGATATATTGCGTGTGAAAACCTGTTAAAAGATATATTACTATTCTTATCATGCTTCCTAAAATTCCTTCTTTATCTTACCAAGTTTTAACTCATCTCACGACTAAATCTAGTGACTCCTTTACAAAGGCGTCGTTTTTTTTTTCAAGATGCGTTTCTGATCATTGTATTAACATTATTAGGTAGAGGTAACCACATCTCACAAATACTTAGCTTTGGGATTTAACGGGGAGTTCTCCACCATTTGAAGAAACAATCATTATGTGTTTCTCACTAAATGCACGTTTATCAAAAGCAGAAAACGAATTATTTAATAATTTAGAGGAGTCTTAAATTGACGTTTTTTAATGCAAATTCAATATTTCTGTTATGTAATATCAAACATAATAAGATGTATTACGCAAGTCTTTTTTAATAAAGAATATTATGGAATCCTAAAATTACGCTTTTGTCATAATAATTAATTAACATTAACATATTATCAATTGAAATCTTCTTTAAATTACGTATTTTCATTATCGTAAAATATTTCAACATTATAATTAATTTACTTTGAAATTCCTCTCAATGAGTTTAGTACACAGAGTAGCTTTTACACTAGCTTTGAGAAAGACCAGACTACCACTGATATGGTTGCTTGTTTTGATAAATGCTAATTTCATAAAAGCGCAGAACAATCGAATATATCTAATAGTTTTCTACTGTTTGCAATTTAGGCAATGACGATCCCAGACGTTTTTTAACATGAAATATTCTCCAAAATAGTTATGTTTTATTAACCGTAAATATACCACAGAAATTTCCATTCGTGGCTGAACAAAACCTTAATTTTCGTATAAATAATTTTACTTTGTGATTAAGCTTTTTCTTTAAATTTCACACTTCTAAAAGCTGAATATTTCGGCATGTCGGCTTTATTCCGAACAAACGATATATACTCAAGCATTGAAATTATTTTGTAATTCCACTAAAAATTTGTTTTAATCTGGATTTTCAGACATTGTGGAGAGGCACGTGAGTGCTAATGTGCTTCATCTGACACTGCTAATTTCAAAAACAGGCGAAAATCATAAATTGTTATACCAAGTCAACTGTAGGTGTCAGTTAAAATTGAACGTTTTTAAATGAAATTTCAATATTTTTATTATACCCAATCTTTTCTATATTTGTTAAAAACCTGTTTTATATAAATATTTTAAAACCAGACAATTAGAATTACGCTTTTTCTTAAATTTTCACATTACAAAATTAAGAAACTCTAACAAAAAATTTTTTCTAAATTTTCAACATTAGTTCAGTGTAATGTTTGAATTCACAATAAATTGACATTTTAACGGATTATTTTCAAAGCACTTTGACAAAAATAATGTTTGATGCTGAAATACAATTTCAAAACAGCAGAAAATCATAAATCGGTTAAATAGTTTCTAAGTGTCTTAAAATGTTTTTTTTTTTAACGATATGTTTCAATGAATTAATATTTCCCGATCGAGTTTTAATTAATTACCAAAGTATTTCATGTAGATCGTAAAACAAACACCTTGTTTTAATAAAAAAAATCTTTAACTCCTTAAATTACCTTTTTTCTTAAATTTCCCAATTACAATTTAGACATTTTAAAGAGTACTTTTTATTACCAATCATTCAAACATTTGAAAAAGAGAAAGTTTAATACAAAAAAATTAGTTTTTATCAGGGATTTCGAGCATTTGAAAAAAAATTTGTGTTTATTTAAATGCATATTTACAAGAAAAGCAGAATAATTGAATTGTTCATAAGTTTTATTTGTCTTAAATTGAGATATTTTAATTAAATCTGGTAAATATTTTTTTCTAATATACCAAAAATAATAAATGATAATTATTTTCGTTTAGTGAGTGAAAAACATCTAGATTTTATAAAAAAAAATAATTATACTAATTTAGAATTAAATAAAACGTCATTTTCAATATATAATATTTTTCAACATGATTGCACTTTAAAATCTTATAGATCAAGTATAGTTTATTTTTATGTTTAATATATATTTACCTTGATATAATAATAGAATTATTTATAAAATATCTTAAAAATTAAAGTTTTTTAACGGGATTTTAAAAAGTCTAATGTGCACAAAAATAATTGTATTCAGTGAATAATATGCAATTACAATAGACAGAGAGAAATACCGAAGCTTGCATTATTCGAAATAGTTCACGACGGAGCTGCTCCGCTTTAACTCTCAGCGATTTGGAGATGAATCGTTGTATTGATTGTTTATTATAAGCTATACAAATATGTATAAATATTTGTTGAAAACCTAGTTAAGAACTAAAAAAAGTTGTTAGACTGCAAATAAAACTCTAACGCACCTTATTCTCTTATAACTTCATTTACAACACTCATAATTTAGGAATTCTTAAAATACGTTTCCTAAATTTCAACATGAAATTATTTGTTAGGCTAACCTGATCTCAAAATTGGTCTCAATCTCGATGCGCACTCACGCGATTAGCAAAAAACTTACAGCGTTTCATTTAGAAATTGCAATCTTCAACAAAAAATGCAGCAAAAATCTGAAAATATTATTTAATATAGTTTTAGGTGTCATAAAAATGCAAGTTTTTTTATACACGAGAATTTCGATCAAAAGTCTAAGGTAAACATAAATATAAGCGTTTTATAATTCCGAGAGATAGCTTTCATCTATAGTTTGAAAACGTGTTGTGTTGAAATATACTAAAACTCTTTTGCTATATATCCTCCTACTAATTATCTCGGATCACAGGAAGAAAAAACATGAGCTTAACGGATAAAATTTATCTATAAAATTTGATGCCGAGCATAACAAGTTTTATTACGCTGTAGTGTTATTACTTATTTACCTCAATATCGAATCATTGTCTTTAGACATATTTTATATTTTTGATAGTAAAATTATAAACAATTCTTCAAACTTCTAATAATATTAATTCACCGTTTATCAAAGATGTTAAATCAGCAATACAATCTCTAAGGAACATCTTAAAAAGTACTTTTTTCCTCTAAAAATTTCAGATACTTGCAAATATGGTAAATTAGAATATAGAGAACTATATGAATTACGTAATATAGAGAAGTTTTATAACTATTAGTCTATACGCCTTCTACGTATTAAATAGCTATGAAAAGAAAAGTAATTAATGTGAATTACATCTGTGGCATAATTAAGCACAAAATGATATTCTCGAAAAAGCGCACAAAACGAAATCTGATAAATCTCGTCTCTACAGGTTCTTTAAGAGATTGAATGTCTCTCTTTAATTGCAAGAGATATATCATAATACTTTAATTTGATATATTTGAATATTATAACTTGTGAAAGTAGGTGGTTGTATTTTTATTCGATTATCGAGCAGCAGAGATAGTTATTATGCAGGATCTTCCCTTTAGGTATGTTGAAGGCATTGACCTTTAGTCACCATGTGATTTAAAATATAAATAACAAAACATCATTCACACACGATCGTAGAATAGTACAAGATTTTTTATTTAAATTTCAAATATACAAAATATAAACGAGTCTAAAAAGTTCGTTTGTTTCCTTAAATTTCACAATTTTTAAATTATTCTACTAATTCATTAAAATATTGTGCTCTTGATGGAGAGTCCTTTTCAGCTATATTTAAAAAATATTGTGTTTAATTAAATATTCACAATTCAAATAATAGCAACAGACAAAATCGTCAAACTAGCCAAGCTAGATAAAGTTTGAAGTAAGTTCAAAAATTCGTTAAATGACGTTTTTATGAATTTAATATTCTGTTTGTTATATAAAAAATATTCTCCAATATTACTTCAGAAAAAAAAAAACCTTTATTAAAAAAAAAATTAACACAAAAAAAATTAACCTTATATTTTTGTGACACACATTTTTAATTAAAAAAAATTTCTCTTAAGACCATCCAAATACCGCTTGTTTTTCTTACACTTTTCACACATTCAAACATTAGAGATCTTCTACACAAAAGGTATTTCCAAATTATACAATCTTGAAAATATTTATTCTGTTAATCACTTAAATATAGTGACTCTTTTATCGGCGAACTTGTCAGTAGCATGTGAAAAATAGAGTTTAAATAATGTTTATTGAAATTTTTTAAATTACAAAAACAGTAAAATCAAATATGTTTTATAATAAGTTTACTGAGGTGTCTAAAATTGAGCTTCTTTTAATGGAAATGAATCAAAGTATACATCGTCTGTTGTATATACCAAATATTTCATAAGTGGTGAAAACCTTAGCTCTTCTTACTTAAAAAAATATTTTATGCTCCTTAGAAATCATAAAATCTCAATTTTTTTCTTATCAACAAATCAAATATTCAATGTAAACCTAATTAAATAAGATAACTCGATTTTTCCTATAAATCTTCAAATCTGAAAATATATATTTTTATATAATATAAATTAAATAATGATTAATTTATTTTGATTTTCAGATATAGAAAAATAAATAACAGTTGTATAATATTATGTAAAATTGAAAATATATTTTTACAAAAAGCTAGACAGAATAACGGAAATTTATTAATTGTTTTTTAGGTGTCTATAATTGACGTTTTTAATGAAAATTACTAAACTATTTTGATATATACCAAATACATTTCGATTAGCTGGTGTGAAAACATGTATTTTAGTAAAATAATATTAAATAAAATAAAATACGTTTTATTCTTCATAATTTTCATTATTATCAAATAAATTAATAGATACATCTTTACAAGATGGCGTCTTAATTCTTGCACT
>JABUQX010017451.1:0-27225 GCA_015478945.1 Trachelipus rathkii | reverse complement strand
AGCAATGTTTCTCTCGTAACTACAGCTTTGAAAACTATTTACGTGCGCATTGATCAAATCATGGATACATTAGAAACGCCTTATACTGGACCTTTCCTTGGATTCAACGGTTCGATCGATGTGGCCTATTTAACTTGTGAATAATTCAATTGTTTTATATCAATAATTATGTATGAACATTTTTGTATTTTTATGCATTTAAATGTTTGTATGTTTGCTTATATCTAACGGATATAACCAAATATGCTTGTGTTTAAATGCACCTTTAATTTTCTGTATATATAACATTGTATTTTTATATTGCTTTTATATCTTGTATAATTATTATAACATACTTTATCACTCCGTGTCTAGGGCGGAAAGTAATATAGCAAGCCTAAGTATAAACATTTGTAAAACTTTTAAAAATTTGTATTTGCGTTTATACTTGTGTCATTATTTATGTTAGAGAAATTTGTAACCTAAGTTCAAGCTGAAAAGTATAAAAGGCTTGCTCAGCTTACTTATTTAGTCAGTCTCTTCCACTCACTCGTCACAAGCAGTTGGACTCACTTGCTTGCTTCAAGAAGAAAATTCCGAATTATAAAGAAACTTACCAAGCCAAAAGAAAGAATCTTAATAATGGGGAGACTGTTATAATTTCTATTTATTAAATAAAGCTTCAATTGTTTTACGGATTTTTATATTAACATCCAATTCATATAGTGGGCCTACTCTCAAGTTTACAAGAAATAAAAGAAAAGAAATGAAGAAACAAATAATAACACATTAAAGAACCTATTAAGGCCCCCTATATATATATATATATATATATATATATATATATATATATATATATATATATATATATATATATATATATATATATATATATATATATATGTACATATATATATATATATATATATATATATATATATATATATATATATATATATATATATATATATATATATATATATATATATATATATACCTATATATATATATATATATATATACCTATCACTCAAGTATACAACCCTATTAAAGTAAGGGGTTTGCAAAGCTCAAGCAAGCTCAAGTTTAACATTCTTTCAAGTGGTGGTAGCAGATTCGGTTTTTAATGCAAGGAATATATATATATATATATATATATATATATATATATATATATATATATATATATATATATATATATATATATTTATCTATATATACAAATATATATATATATATATATATATATATATATATATATGTATATATATATATATATATATATATATATATATATATATATATATATATATATATATATATATATATATATATATATATATATATATATATATATATATATATATAAATTCTACACCCTATTTAACTTATTCACAGTCTATCTACAGCAACCATAAACAGACCAGACAAACATAGAAACCTACGCAGTGACATAACCATTAAAACCACACACCAGAACCTAAACACTGCTACAAATCTGACCCAACAATAATACATCAACCAAATTCAAGCTTCGCTGATCGATAATAGAATGTCCGTTTCACCAAATAAATTATCTATCACTTTAATCACAACAGACTGACAGATAACTTGGTACTACCCATGATACCCCATCCCAAATTTACTTAAATGATATCTTTGTACCATTAAACAAAAAACTTAAAAACCTTTTCGTAATACTTGACACACATTTGATATTCACAAAACACAGATAACATAGGAACATCATCAAACTGGAAACTATGCATACCAAGGATCATAGCCGGCACTGACATCACAAATAACAAACAGATATCCACCACCACATATAAACAATTCATCCGTCCAACACTAAATTACGCCTCACCAACATGGCACCCATTACTGACCAAGGGAAATATAAGAAAACTACAAATAACCCAAAACAAGGCACTTATAGAATAATAACAGGATGCACGTCTAAAAACCACAACAACATCTGCATGAAGAAACAAAAGTACTACCCATAGACAAACACTTAGAAATGACAGGCACCCAATTCAACGACAAAACACAAACATCTCAGCACCACTAATGTCACACCGCCCTCTCTAACCTCATTTATCACAGGCTTAAACAACCTCCCTCCTCTCCAGCATTATTATACAAACAAATTCTGAATAACATCCCACAACCGCAAAACGACATCTCATACACCAAACAAATCCACACACTCCTAACCGGAAACTATCTAAGAAACTGACAACCAAACAATATACTAAATGAACATCCACCAGAAATAGCATCTGAATTTAACTCTCTCCCAAGAACCATTCAGTCATCCTTAGCCAAACTAAGATGCGGCCACCACCCAAATTTGCAACACTATAAATATAGATTCAACCTTAATCAAACCACCTCGAATATCTGCACAAATTGCAACCAGGTCCCGGAAACTGTGTCACATTTCCCACTAGATTGTCAATCTAACCGTAAAGAATATAGTTACATTGTATGCCTGGCCAGCTTGATGAAACAATATTCCTTTACAATATTTTAAAAAACCCAAATAAGAAGGTGTGGATAAAAGAGGAGAAAGAAAAGATATATATATATATATATATATATATATATATATATATATATATATATATATATATATATATATATATATATATATATATATATATATATATATATATATATATATATATATATATATATATATATATATATATATATATATATATATATATATATATATATATATATATATATATATATATATATATATATATATGTATATGTATTTTATATATATATATATATATATATATATATATATATATATATATATATATATATATATATATATATATATATATATATATATATATATATATATATATATATATATATATATATATATATATATATATATATATGTATGTATTTTATATGTATATATATATATATATATATATATATTATATATATATATATATATATATATATATATATATATATATATATATATATATATATTTATATATATATGATAATACGTTACAGCTAAAAATATGAGATAGAAATAAAGTAAGTTTTACAAATATTCCTAATTTGACCTTTCCTAAGTTCTGACTCGTAACTTAGATTTTTACGATCTTCTTTGATTACATAATTTGGTGTAATTTAATTTAGATAGTAACAATGGCTAATATTTTTCTTTCTTAGGACCAGTTTCTTTTCCTTTAATTTATTAACGATTTGATATTCGAGACTCATCCACACACAAACTAGTCACTTTTTTAAAAAAGTAGACTTTGAAAGCAGCTTGATGAAATATATTAAGTTTAACGACCGAGTTGCCTTGAGCAATTTTTGTATGATCAGTCTATGTGAAGTTTGAGACCGATACTGATCTTCCCTCTTCGCGGACCCAACGTAGCAAAGTCCTAATTTAAACTCAGCGAAATACGCCCGTTTGAATCTCTTTCTCTCAGCGTGTGTGCCGACTTTTAGTAATCGTGGTTTGGGCAAAGAGACCTTCTTTAGCCTCTATTATACAGACTGATTTAAAAGAACATGATAAAACGAATTATCTATATGGACGAATAAAGAATGAAATTGACTCAAGATTGTAAAGAGACTGCCAAAGACTTGTAAATGAATGAAAATTATTGTACTGATTGGCGTTTTCCTTCCTTGTGTTGAATTAAGTTCGGAATGCCGTAGATATTATAATATGGTAATCACAGGATTAGGGACTTGGAAATCCTTTTTAAAAACTCTCCTGCTTTGGTTCTATTAATTATTGATTTTTAAGTTAAATAATCAAATTAAACTTGCGATATATAGTTAAAGTGGCGTCAGACACTCAACTTCTCATAAACGTTCGTATCAATTCCACAAGTTATGGAACTTTGTGACGTAGTCTTCTAAATTTAAGGATGACAAATCCAGACTTTTATCTGCCTTTAGTATTAAAATGATTTCCTTTATCTTATTCTTTTTAAGTGAGACTTCTATAGCCAGTGCGACAAATCCTGCGTGAAGAAAAGAATTATATTTCTGAAATAGATATGTAAAACACTAATACTATCACAATAAGTGGAAGTAAGTTTTTTAATGTGAAACTAAAAGCAGACAGAGTTTTTTAATTCAGGTAGTAACATTAAAGGTGTATTACTGAAGAAATATCTCAATGAGAGCCGAGTCCGTTTATCTCCCAAAATTTGGGATACTGCTCAAACATACAGCTACGCGTAATCGGAAAGAATTAGTAATGTGTTATAATGGAATTGGAGAACACGCGTCTCAAAGGACCGAATCTAAACACACAGTAAAAACAGTTATGTATTGTAAGATGTCCGCGCTTGGTGAAATAATCGAAGCTTACCTTCGCTGCCATTTACTGCTCGATTATAAGTACACACACTAGTTCCTCTATTAAATACTTACCGCGCGTAGTATATAAGCGTTGCATATTTATGTATATTGGTTATTACCACACATGATACAAATAAATTTACATTCTCTTCTTTGATGATCTGATCACTAAAGACGGAATTTCTTAAGATATAAGTAAGGGAGTAAACTTTAGAAAGAATGGTGTGACCTTCAATAACTATGACATACACATTGTATCTCACTTATAGCTTAGGTTTAAAAGAATTCGGAATAACTATTATATTCTTTTTGACTCATGCAAAAAAGTACTTGCTAATTTTCTTCTAGACGCCACTCTTTTCTTTTTTCATAAATACTAAAATGTATCTGACTATTTGGAAGAAATCAAAAAGAGGAAAATCATCTGCAATAATTACAATTTAGAAGATATATTAAGATAAAATAAGATAGATTTTGTTCCACATCCAGACTCTATAGTAAATAAAACAATTAGAATAAAAACCATTTTAAAAAACTTTAATTGAAATGAAAATGACAATAGGTGACGTTTCGAGGACCTAAAACAGCTCGGTCCCTCCTCAGAACTAAAACTAATTTCTTTAAAAGTTTTAAACATATTTAAAATTACTTAAAAACAGTAATAAAAATATACATGAGAAAATCTATCGGGTAACCAACGGTAGAGCGCTCTGATTCTGCTTTCCTTCTTCATCCATTACTTATCGCAGGTTTATGTATTTAATAGACATATAAACCTTTAATACCAACAGAAGTTTTTTAAAAAATGGTTTCAGTCTAATAATTCCTGATGCTTCCAATATTTATACGGCATCCTAAATTACACAAGGAAGTGATTCATCAGTAACCAATCATTTTCGTCTCGGAGATGTGATGTTGTGTCAAAATACTCAGTAAATTGTGTGACTTGACCTTTCTTTCTCCATTATTGTGAAAAAATCTTTATCTATATTTCAAAGTTATGTCCAGTATTCCTTATCATTGAGATGAGTGGGCTAGAGACTATTGTTCAAACACGACCTATGTTATGGTAGCTTACGATATTTAGTTCTGGATATATTTACTAATGTGTCTTATTCCTATGTTTTAAGCAAGTATCGTCAGAGTTATCACTATTGCCACATTATAATATTTCCATTTTCTATTTACCAAAACTTGATTTATTTAAGTCTGACTTGGACACAAGATCTTTGGCTCTAAATTGTGCCATATTGTATTACATTTTGAAGTATAGCATTTTGATTAGGTACAAATTTTATTTGAGAGCCAGCATGGGAGCTGAAGCTTAGTACCCCTCATATTGCTATATACATATTATTATATATTGGAATAACTATAAGTTTATACTGAAACGGAGGTCTTACTTTCCTTACCTCCCCTATTTTTACGCTCAAGTCTTACTTGTTGGTAAGATAATTATGTTTTAATAAGAGATATATAATGCAATTTGACTTAATTTATAAAATATTCTTCGCCTTTACCATAAATTAAATCAATCTTTCTTCTTATATGCAATATAATCAACGTAATTCTTTAACTTCATTATATATCTATCGTGTTATAACTTTTCGAATGCCAGATAATATATACTGAACATACTTAATACTTTTACTTAGTATAATCTATTAATTACCCAACAGTGGTAATACATCATTATTTAATACTTTATTAATATATATAAGTAATATATTCTTATTTAAGCCACTCATAAAAAATAAATCAACTTTATCCATTATTTTACTCTTTAGTTCAATCCCCTCTATATATATGTTAAAATTAATATTATTAATGTTATTAAATATGTTACTTTAGCTTTTTAATTAGCGATTTTGATTTTAAATGATTTTAACAACAAGAAATCATTTATATAATATCTTCAATACTATCGCGCTCACGATAAACTAGCTTACATATATCACCTCTACTATTACTAATTTAATAAAAGATATAAATATCGGTATATCATTATAAATTTTAATTTACAGTTGTAATATATTGTTGTGCCACATAGATTGAATGAGGTGAAAACGCTAACTTGAACAAATAGATTGTAGTAGATAAATAATACTAAAAAGTTTATATATACTATATATATGATTCGTATATTATTTTACGTACTATTCGTCTTCTCAATCTTATATTAGTACTTATAATTGATATTTTATATTTACATTATATTGATATTCGATTTCCCATATAACTCCGTACTTCAACTCTATGAGCATACTTATACGTTAATTATACTAATAATACTTACTCACAAAAAGATATATAGATATAATAAGTAGCTTATGTGGAGAGGTGTTTATATCTAATATTAAATTCGACAGTGTGAATATAGTCTGCAGCATATATGAATGGAATAATTACTATTATTATGGAGAACTCTATGACGAATTTGCAGATTAATTAGAATCGACCAGGTCAAACAATAGTGAGAACATATATATATATAATATATATATGATTAGTACTCATATATATATAATATTATATATAATAGTATTGGATATAATAGTGATAAGTACTAGTGAGTATATAAATCTACTATCATATATATAGTTATAAGTAACGCTAAGATTTTTATTAGCGTAATCACATGATCATACCGGTATATTCACACAACGATAGGTTCTTATGAATTGGGAGTGAGCTTAGTGTTATTCCGAAAGTTCGCTTCCATAATCTCTAGATGATAAAACGAAAGGTAATACAGATAAATAGAAGGTGAGAAAAAATGCAATTTTTTGATATCAAAATCATACAAAATTCTACGAAATGTTATACAATATTTCTTTCTGCGTAATACTTTCTCACATTAAGCTACATACCTACCAAAAATTCATAAAAACTTGATGAATTGTAAAATTAGTTATTATTGAATAAGTAATGGATAAGAAGAAAAAGAACGAGACGGCACCCTATAATTCTTCCCATCTGTATTTTTTATTACTCGGTTGTCTTCAGCTTGTAGTGTGTGAATTTATGAATATTAGTGTTGTAAATTCTGAACTTTTTAGAATTGAGTATTTATTTTTGATAGAGGTGGGAACCGAGACTGTGTTTGGTCCCGAAACGTTCCTAACTCTCTCGTAAATTTCACTTGTTCATCTAAAGTTCCTTTAAATATTGTGGATCATTTCTTTTCCTACTACTCTCTCTTCTCTCTCTGCTCTCTATAACTCTCTTCCTATACTTACTCTCTATATCCTATACCTACATCTATATTTATTAAGCTATGCTCTTATACGCATTAATCTTCTTACTCTATACTACTATAGTATCTCTCATCTCTCTCTTCATCTATCATCTCTCTCTTCTCTCTCTCTCTCGCTCTTCTCTCTCTCTCTCTCTCTAGAGATTTTCGTCTTCTCTACTCTCCCTCTACTACTCTACTTCTCGCATTGCATCTTCTCTATCTTATCTTAATTTAATATATATATTTACCCTATCTATACATAAACCTATTACTCTCCATCTATTAATCTATATTACTTTATTATTGATATATAAGACTGTAGAAAGTGAGATCGATTCTATTATTATATCTTCATCTATCTCTATGCTACAATTCCTATTCTATCATAAGTCATACTGTCCGGGGATTCAATTATACTCTCGTATCCTATTCCTCCGAATATTGTATTTAAATCTATCTATCTATCTTTATTCATATCGCTCGCTAATTTGCCTCTAACGTAATAAATCTTTTACTCTTCCATTCTTAAGAAAATATACTGTACTATGCACATATATACTCATATCTACTATATTGTCTTCCAGTCTACTATCAATCGAGATTAACGATTCATAATTATTTAATAATAATATGATAATAATAATAAATAATTAATTATATAACATAAACAGTACAAATAAACAATAATACTTAATATAATAATATAATTTTAATATAACATTATATAGTAAATGTATAATAATAATAGTTAATCAAATGAAAATTGAAATAATATATTTATATAAATGATAATGAGGAAAGACTAATGTGATTTGTTATTAGTTATACAGATATAGTAGACTCGATTTTCTTAGCGTCAAGTGGTATATATATACTGATCATCATACATGGTATAAATACCATATTTAATATAACCCAGGGTAATATACTTATAATATGTTAAATGTTGTATCTATAGATTTGCATGTATAAATGATCGCAATAACTTGGCTAAATATATACTACCTCTATAATATATAAGGTAATATATAATACTGTAATGATTTATATATACAAAGATATTTAAAGATTCAGGGGAACAGAACATAGTATGATTATACTATAATATAATATATAATTGATATAATAATAGGCATATAGTATTTATATAGATATATGGTAATTATATATATTATTAAGTGAATGCAGGTCAAAGAGCCACTCCGCGATGGTTCCGCACCACTTTACTCATAATAAATGTTTCTTTCCTCATCCATGCCATGCTGATCTCAACCTGACTCTCCGTCTGACTTTTGCCCTTGCCTTGCTGGATCATGTGTGTGCTTCGAGTCGCGTAGTTGCATTCATTCTCTGTCTTGACGCCATATTCTGTCGGGATTTGATACTAGAAGAGACCACCTTTAATAATGTAATAAAAATTTATGCTTAAAATGACACGAATCCTGAGTGTAGAGGAAAAAATACTTATACAAGAATTTTAAAACCATGTAAAATCGAAGTTCGAATCTCGCTTGGCATATTATCAAATATCAGTTAGAAAATCGGTATACTTCATTATTCCGTTCAATATGTGATTGTTATACTGCCAAAGAACATCCAACTTCGCTGGGATACTTGCGAGAGCTACACAGTCATGGGCTTCATCAAAGGTAAAAGTCTTCTCGCTAAGCTCCATTTGGTTCTTATGACTGCACACAGTAAGAAATGACAAATCTTTCTCTCTAGTAAGCAATTTCTGCTTAAAAGTATCTGCCTTTCCTATCCTCTGCTCAAAGATCTTTAATTCTGATCTGCATTCTAGTATCTGTCGTGTCGTACGGCAAGCTCGTGATTTCCAAAGTTTAACAATCTTCAATACATTTGGGGGGAAAATGACATCAATATCATACACTCGTTTGGCATTAATTCGTTACCACAACTAGATATTAGAGACGACCACTTTGAATCTCTGAGATGAGTCCCCACCTATACAGAAAAGCAATATTCATCCAGTCTTTTCTACATGACGTAGCACCTTTCTCCCTCCCTCTCGTCTTTAATGTTTAATACCATTGAGTGGAATGCTACTCACTTATGGTACACAGCAATTCCTATGATACATCTCCTCGAAAAAAAGGAAGATGCCACGACTCTGAGACTGATACTGGAGCACTTCTCTGATACGTCCTTTAGTATAGGCAATATGAAATACGACAATGTTGTATTTATCTTAATGATTCTTAGAAAAACACCTTAGTCTAAACGTGTGTTTTAGGATAATACATGGCGCTATTCACTGTTCCTCGATTCCGTCCAGGTACGGCTGTCAGTTAGCACTGTAAGTCTAACTGACTGAGCGAACCTTGATCACATTATCCCTCTAATTGGACAAACCGCTTTATACTTATGTTTCATGCTATCCTCTCGGAACTTAGGTATAGAGACAATTGCGAAGTTGTTTTTTAATTGTACGGATATCGTATAGGAAAAGAGTTGTGGCGAGGCATTTCGACTATTCCTTATAGCATTTGACCCTAGCTATGGCACGACGTACTTGCTGTGCCCGCATATGTGACAACCCCATTCTTATCTCGAGACGTTTGCCTCCTTTACGCATTATGCAGTCTATAACTTCTTGCTCACATATACACTCTAGCTTTCTTTTATACAATCGCGACTCAAAAAAAACTCAATCGGTCCTATCTAGTTTGAATGCGAAGAAGGCGACTCTTTTCTATTCTTGTAATTACTCTCGCTCAATATAAGATGGGATGTGTCTCCTGTGCAAAGAATTTGCAGGTTTCTGCTCTCTAGTCTTCCGTACTTTCTCTTCAGTTCTTTTCATTAGCTGTGATCTTCTCACCCTGACTCCTCATAAACTGTAATCACAACATACGTATTCCGCATCGACTCGACTTCTCATTCTTCAATAGTTAAAAATGACAGTGAGCAATATATGTTACTTAGAATATCTACTCTCCACTTTATATAACATATATAGGATATGACGAATCTCGTTCTTTAATTCTTTCACTTGCTTAATATTCGCTGATGGCTAGAAAATAACATTTTCGTAGAATAGATTCTTCGTATTATCGTAAAAGCTAGCATACTTTTGCTGATGATCTGCTTGCTCCAACCTTTAAACTTTCTGTGTTTCTCGTAACATGTAGATTCGCTGTTTCTCTCATAATGGCTCCGACAAATTATAAAACATTCCTTTGGCCTTAACTCGTGAACGCAAAATAATTTCTTGGACAACCTCACCATTCTCACAACGGTTGCTTCGGGCGGCCTGCACTATATTAGTGGAAAGTTACTGTTGTGTGTCGTGTGCAAGGGGACTTTCCTCAGCTTTATACAGTCTTGCCTGTTTCGCTCCGCTATTACCAAAGAGTCTTCAGTTGTTACCGCGCCCAATGTGTATGGGAAGAGTATTTAGCAAGTAGCTGTCGAGTCTCAGCTATTCAGTGGAGTGGGCTCGCTATTGTATATACACGCAGGGGATTTTAACAGATTCGTGACAGGTCGACTTGTCCAGACAGGAGAGCAAAAAGAAGGCTCAGACGATAATAAAGAGCTCATATCCTGTACTGTTCCAAAGATTTCAATTTTAGACCTCGTCTTATCTTTCGAACGCAGAAGCGCCGATTGTCTGCGATGGATTTCTCTGTGTTCCATAATTATCGTAACCGCCAAGCTCGGTCACAAAGTGCTCGACAAAAAAGCTTAGTAGTAAGCATGTTGGATAAATAAAAATTCATTCACTCGGTGCGTTTATCCCCACCAATCTTTATTAAACGACGCGCGAACGACTATGATTATGGAAAGAGGTACTTTGAGTGGGGTCGCTATGATTAGAGTTTTGGGGCACAAATAGCGGATGCTGTCTATCTCCAGCGCCGCAGTTCCCGCACCTAGTTTTGTGTTGAGGTAATTTAAATATAATGGTAATAGATTGTGTGGGCTTGTAAACTCCAAGACTCGCGCTATACTGTTATGTCAATATTTCGAGTGCTTCTCTTACCTTGCTACGACCATCCTACTGATTTTATTACAGTGAATTCGATCTATTCTCCATATTTAACTGGAATTTCCTATATACTGAAATATTTAATTATATATACATCAACTGTATAAAGCTAATAACTATTGCACGTCTTGAGTGCTTATAATTATAAATTAGTATCGTTATATTTGTCGTAGTAGTAGTATAATATCAGCTTATATAATATATAGTAAGTAGTTTATTGTTGATAGTTATTGAAACTTTTGAGATGAATGTTAAAGTACTCACCCCTACGCCTCCTTGTCAAATATATGGGCTTAAATGCCTATTTTATGATATATATATATTATATACCTATGTGTAAGTTTATAGGTTTAGTGTGAATATACTAAACTGAAAAAGTATAGAAAATCCTAATTGTATATATAATATGGGTCAGATTAGATTTGTGAGTGAGAGTAAAATGACGTTGACATCTCCTATTCCTCTCTAGCCATATTCCAATATGATATAACATATCATTGCAGTAAGTATTTCTCCATGAAGTAATCGTACAATAACTATCTCTGATTATAATATTCAATGCATCTTAACTCTCTAGGCTTAAATAGAGCATTCGCAGTCATAATTTCGCGCGCTGTCATTGCCGCAACCACGCGGAAAATGTTGATTTGAACATAATTATCAAAACTCTCTACATGTTAAACATCCGTTATAGACTTTCTACGCCTGACCATCCCCGACACGGAAATCGATGCGAATCTAAAACAATTAAAATACTCCAATCTCTGTACCACAAACTCATCAATCAGGACTATGAAAATCCTTCTATTGTCACTGCCTTCTCATTCCGTTACTAAACACTCAATATAAGCAAGTTATACTAAAACTAACAATTTACACTACACACAACCACTCTTTGCACGTTTCCTTTTGATTTAATTCTCTATTATGTTTCTCACTAAGTCACAGCGATTTAATACTTTTATTTCCTACGTTCTTTATAATCTAAATATAAATTCTTAACTTCTCTCTCATCTCCTCAACATTATTGATATCATCTCTTGACTCATTTTACTAATATACAGATAGACTTTAACTAGATTTCATTACATATTTTTCACCGTAAGTCGATAGGTAAGGGCCGCTAATACTGTGTACTAAAATTACTACGATCCTTATCTCCGAGTGAGCTTATAACTAATTCTAATTAGGCAGCTACTGGCGTACAAATAAATTTATAATGTACAGGTAGTACGATCAGCTACTAAACCTAACTTATCTCACTCGTCATCCTTAGTCTCGCTCGCTTCTACTGACCTCGCGATGGCATACGATGTATGGGTAGAATTTTTGATCTACCTACAGTATAATGGATATTAATAAGGTTGAATTAAAGTGATGTCGTGTATAATGATTATGAATATTTAGAAGATAGACGGATTGTGAAGATGAGTTTGGTGAGTAGTAATATGAATATATAGTTGTTCATTTGAGAGATATTTGTAAGTATATATTGTAGTTATGTATTAACGTTACGTAAATCATTGAGAAGAGAACCATGTAGGCAGTACTTTAGGTATGTAAAAAATCGATAATCGAAAGTAGATAAAAGCATGAAAAATGAAAAAAACTTACTTTTTTCATTGTTATTTCGTCGCTGTT
The DNA here is from genome assembly GCA_015478945.1 of Trachelipus rathkii. Taxonomy (NCBI): domain Eukaryota; kingdom Metazoa; phylum Arthropoda; class Malacostraca; order Isopoda; family Trachelipodidae; genus Trachelipus; species Trachelipus rathkii. Next base: position 13,987 of record JABUQX010017451.1, on the reverse strand, counting down.
TAAGGAAAAGGCTTGAATTTTACAGCCGACAAAAAAGAAAAAAAAGGAGATAAAATATAGTACTCGACGACAAGTTTTATGATATATATCCTTTACATTAGGGATTTCAATAAATTATTAATATACTTTAAATCCTCTATATAATACTATATATATATTATATAAGTATATATATATAATATATATATTAATATATAATATATATATATTATATATCTTATATTAATATATTATATATATTTATAATTTATAGTATTTAGTATATATAGTATTATATATAATAATTATATATTTATTAATATATTAATATATATATTATATAATATAATACGTATATATATATATTATATATAATATATTAAGATTATATGTGTATATTATATATATATTATATATATATATGATATATATGATATATATCTATATATTAATATATTAATATATATTCTATTAGCATACTAATAAAGCTAAGTATAGAGATAAATTCATCATATTAATCACTATGTTTTATAATATATACTATATCAATGGAAGTATCTATTAATTATATTAGTATTATATATATATATGGTATATATATATTATTAATATAATATATTAATAATATATTATATAATTATATAATATTATATATATATTATATATTTATATATATTTTCATATATATCTATATTTATATATATATTATTTCTATTTAATTACTATTAATATTATTATTTTTATTATTAATTATTATATTTGTATTTAATTATTATTTTATATTAATTTATTTAATTATTCATTCATTAATTTATTATAAATATTTAATTAATATCAAATTTACCCATATATTGTTCAATTATTCAGAATAAATGATCTAGCGGGAATTTGACTCAGATGACGTTAGACGTAATGACGATGTGAAATAACATTATGCTCACTGATATTTTTAGTGCCGATGACGTGATGACGATGTACGATTAATGCGTTCCAATCTATATTAATTAATATTATATATATATATATTACTATATATATGTTTAATTATATTAATATATACTATTAATTATAATAATATACGGGTATATATATATCATTATATATATATATATATATATTCCTTATTTTAAAAGATTGGTGGAAGCACTATTCCAATTATCTCTCAATGTTCCCCTCAGATTCCTATTGATGTAAACACTATTAAATCTCCTATTTTGAATTTTCAACACTCTGGCTCTTTAAATTAGCACTTCAGATATTATTTTCCCTTAAAAATGTAGTGTGGGTTGGGAGCTAATAACTGTAGTATATTGCAATATATTTAGTATATTATATATATATATAATATATAAATATATTATTACTATATATATACTTATTATAGTATATTAATTATTTTATTATATCATACTATATTATTATGATTAATATACTGAATTATATATATATCTATACACGTAGGGTAGTATGATAGAAGAGTTCGAAATAAAAATGGATGGAAAAATATAGTTCACTTTATTGTGACTACAAGCTGTGAAATTTACATTCAAAGCGTAAGGGTTCAATGAGATCTTTAAGAAAGATGATTAATATAAGTGTGTATAATCAATGTATTATAATCTAAAATATTTAATTTTTGGAAATTCATAAGACATAATAATTAATTATAAGTAATTGATATAATGAATGTTACCTTATTTAAAATCCCTCTTTGGCTTTGTCTTAATCTGCATTTGGAGATAAGTTTAAAAATTAAAATTCTTTAGAAAACAAAGAGTGCTTAAACCCGGCCACCCAATTCCGAAATTGGACTACTCGTTAGGGTAATAACAATTATACTAATTAAATTCTTTGAGTATTTAGGTAAATTATTTTACTACTTTTGCACTATAACCCTGCTTCCTTTAAGAAACTTATAAATACATATACATCTCAATATAATAGCTATGGTATATAGTATAGTATATAGTATACCATGATGTCTCTTATATTTCTATTATAATAATAAATATGTAAGTAGTAATAATAAAAAGCTCAAATGACGTTACATACCTTTTGACTAGCTTAACTCGATAGCGTAAAAATAATACTCAGCTAGATTATAAAATTCGCGACGTACTGAAATAACACTTATATATCTCGTTATACTTATTCCTCTTAACAGTGAAATATATATTATCCACATTTGTGACAAAATAAAATATATTTTTATTGTTGTAACTACTCTCTACTCTCATTCATCTTTAACTGACTCTCTCAACAAATTCATCAATTGTACATGTCTCTACATCTGTACTCTCATCACTCGCTCAATCTTCATTGATATGCACCTCTTCATAGTCTACTTTTACGATTAGGGGAATATGCATCTTTTAAGCAATTTTGTTTGGTGCGGAGGGCTGTATGAGGGTACATTTATAATTGATTATATTAATTAATACTATCTATATACAATTATATTAATTAATTAAAAATTTAATAATAATAATAATTAATAATAAATATATTTAATATCCTTTATAATATATATAATAAATAATGATAATATAATTTATAATTAATACAAATAATAAAAAAATAACAAAAATTTTTAATTAAAATCAAAAATTTCAAGATTTAATAATTATTATTAATAATTACTATTAAGAATATAATAATAGATTTTAAATAAAAATTATTATAAAATATCAAATTAAATAAATAAAATTACATTGTAATATAACTTTAACAAATAAATAATAAATTATAATTTAATTTCATTTTATGAAATGCTGTTTATCATCGTCGGGATTAAATTTAACACAGAAAGGAATTTTGCGACTAGTAAATCTTGATTTACACTCCCCCGTCTCCGCATCACACAACTTAATAATACTTAAATTAATTAATATAATCTGATATAATATAATAATAACAATAATATAATAATACATATACATAAGCCGAATAATTTAATGATAATAACGTCACAAATTTTTATTAGGAATATATATTTAGCAAGCGATATTGTTCACTTAAGAGGCATATTAGAAAAATAATACAACTAATTACTTTCAAAACTAAAATTTAAGTATGACATAATCCTTTAAAACATTTATTTGAAGATAAAGCGTTTGGTATTAAATATTTTTATTTTTTATAATTTATGCTTTTATAACGATGATTTTATAAATTTTCCTTACTTTTACTAATAATAATATGTATTATGATGAGTAATAAAACTATGTATTGAGATACGGTATCTTGTGTATCACATGTGTGTTGTGTTAGTGTGGTGTGACTGGTGTTGTGTATATATATATACCTCACTTATATGTTGTGGTTCTACTCAAACATTTTTTCCTATTGCCTATTACATATTAATCTTCTTAATATATATTCACACATTTTCAGAATATTGATATGATCTGTGAGCATATTTATTTTTTTTTAGAAATTATCTCAATATTATCAGGAACAATAAGACAAGAACAAGACGATCAAAGAAAAACAGTTGTTCAGTTTACGGGTCATCTAGAATATTATAAGTTACTTAAAATCATTTGGGTAAAAATAAATCATTAATCAATTAATAATCTTTATTAATACGAAGAGGTTTTTATTTAGGAAGGGGTTTCAAATGTACACAACATTGAGTGGATGGGGTCCTCTAACGCTAATCCAGAAGGGGAGAAGAGCGTGGATGCAATCCTCTCGCACTTATCCAGTAGGGGAGAAGAGCGTGGATGGAGGTCCTTGCCTTAGCAGCTGATTCATGAAAGTAATAGAACGGGCTGTGGATGGGGTCATCTCGCACTGATCCAGAAGGGGAGAAGGGCGTGGATGTGGTCTTCTCACACTGATCCAGAAGGGAAGAAGGGCGTAGATGGGGTCCTCTCGCACTGATCCAGAAGGGGAGAAGGGCATGGATGGGGTTCTCTCACGCTCATCCAGAAGGAAAGAAGGGCTTGGATTGGGTCCTCTCGCACTGATCCAGAAGGGGAGAAGGGCGTAGATGTGGTAATCTCACACTGATCCATAAGGTTAAAAGGGCGTGGATGGGGTTTTCTCACACTGATCTAGAAGGGGAGAAGGGCTTGGATGGGTCCTCTCACACCGATTCAGAAGGGGAGAAGGGCGTGGATGGGGTCCTCTCACACTTATCCAGAAGGGGAAATTGGAGTTTATGAGGTCTTCTCACACTGATCCAGAAAGAGAGAAGGGCGTGGATGGGGTCCTCTCACACTTATCCAGAAGGGGAGAAGGGAGTTTATGAGGTCTTCTCACACTGATCCAGAAAGGAGAGAAAGGCGGGGATGCGGGTCCTCTCACACTATCCAGAAGGGGAGAAGGAGTTTATGAGGTCTTCTCAACTGACCAGAAAAGAGAGAGGGCTTTGATGGGGTCCTCTCACAAACTTATCCAGAAGGGAGAAGGGATTTATGAGGTCTTCTCACACTGATCCAGAAAGAGAGAAGGGCTTGGATGGGGTCCTCTCACAGTTATCCAGAAGGAGAGAAAGTCGTTAATGGTGTCCTCTTACATTGATCCAGAAGGGGAGGAGGACGTGGAAGGGGTCCTCTCACACTGATCCAGAAGGGGAGGAGAGAGAATCTTTCAGCATTCTCGACGATCTGGGACAACTGGTTAGGACATCTCACATATTACAGATTATCTCAACCAATTTTGGTGCACCCTTGACCTTGGCTTCACCACTAGTTATTCCATCCATAAATGCCCCATTTTCTTTCCTATTGGTAAATATGAGCGTAATCCTTATAATTCTTAAATTTAACGCTTTCTCTTCAACTGCTTCATCCTAACCTAAGAATAAATATCTTGCATTTTAGTAAGGTTGATTAGAGGGCTTTGCATTGCTATACCTAACTATCCCTGAAGTGATTGCTTTGACTACGAAGATTCTTCCGCTTCTGCCTATAAGGCGGTGGACCGTAATACCGGATGGGATGAACAGGTTAATTCCCTCTACCTCTAATCGTTCTTCTCAAAATCTGTAGTTGGTTCTCGTAACATTCAGGCTAGAGACTGTGAGTATAAGGAGTGAAAAAAATTCTCGTTCTGCTATCGAAATTACTAATTTTTATTTAACTCGTAATAGTTGCTTGGATATTATTAGAAGCATAGCTGGCGTTCGCTGAATAAAATTGTGCTGACATCTTGGTTTTTCTACTGACAAATCATTCTGGTCTCTTGAGAAAACATTTAATATTTTGTGCATATCTGCCTTTTGCCATGCTATTTTTTTTTATGGTTTTCTCCTACTGAAAAGGCTAATTTATCTTTAAGCTTCTGTTTTACTCTAGTTCAATCCTAGACGACTCCGGCAATCCTCCACCTGATCCTTCAACTCTCAGGTGCACAACGCCTTACCTCTCTTTTAATTTGATCGGGTGCATGGAGAGTTAGGAAACAAGCGACCAGGATGACTCTTCTCCTCGAAATTTTAGTGAGGGTGGGTCTGAGCTGGCGCGTACCTAGTTCCTTTATACTCTCTGTACCTCAGTATAAAACTTTTCTTCATTGTTGAAAGTACACAAATGTCTAGCCTATTCCAAAGAAAGGAAGCAGCTCTGACCTTTATACCTATCGCCCTACTGCTCTCGCCCGTATTCTGTCTAAGATCTTTGAAACCCCTCTTAGCTCTCATTTCATGGATCATCTGCTATCTCATTCCCTTCTTTCCGATCACCGGTATGGTTTTCGGCTCTCAAGCTCTACTAGAGAGATACTATCCTTTCTCACAGATTTATGGCCTTCTGTTCTTAGTAACTATGGAGAATCTTGTTTAGTAGTTCTTTATATATCAAGCAATTTGACCGGGTATGATATGCGTTGCAGCTCCCAAAATTCTCTTTGTTTCCTTCTTCCATTTGCTTACTTTTGTTCTAGCGTTTCTTTTAAATCGCTCCATAGACTGTTATAGTCTGGCAACTTCTTCTTCTTCTTCCTCTCTTGTCAACCAATAGTGGTTTCCTAAGAGTTCTGTTTTATCAACTAAATTTCTACTTTTCGTTTAACGATCTCAACTGCTCATCTAACCTTTTCTTTTCTTATGAAGATCTCTCGACTCTCGACACTCGACACTCCGTTTCTTCTGCTAAATTTAGATTTTGATCTCTTATCCCTTAGTTATATGAAACTTATGATATCCGATATTCACAAAAAGTCAGCATCAGTATTTTCGATTTTGCGATTGCGGATGTTGAAAATGACACTGATATCCCCAGATGGAGATGCGGATATCCGGTCACCCTAATATATATATTATATATATACTATATATATATATTATATATAATATATATATAATATATATATATATATATATTTAATATATATATATATATATAATATATATAAGATGCGAGGTTTGTGGGGGGAAGTATATCAGGGGGGCCCTCTCTTAAAAAAAAAAAAAGCAACTAAATTTAAACATTATTCAAATTACTATGTATTACTATTAAAATAATGTTTTTAAAATGTGTGTAGCAACGCTAATTTTACATTAAGATCAATTTATTCTCTTGCGAAACATTAATTTTTCATAAACTATCATTGACTGGAGGAATTTTCGATTTGTGCCTCCAAGAAAGCATAATTATAATGCTTTTAAAACACTGGTTGTCATTGGCACGTAAAAGAAAACCTTATTCTTATTTTGTCTATTTTGAGGATTTTTTCCACTAAGGCGCTCCTTCTCGAACAGTAAAAATGACCTTCTCCCAAATTTTAATTAAATAAAAAAAATTATTTAATATATATATAATTATATATATATAATATATATGTACTATTGACATATATATTATATATATAACTATGTGTGTCTATATCTTATATATATATATATATATATATATATATATAATATATATATATATAATATATATATATATATATATATATAATTAGAGGAAGAGAGGAAGAAGAACGAGAAGAATAGAGAGAGAGAGAGAGTAAAATATAATAAAAATATTAACAATATATTTTTATTGTTTAATAATTTTTAGAGGTCAAAGCACTACGAAAAGCAAAACAAATGAATAGTATAACAAAAAAAACAATAACAGCTAAAGAAAAATAAATAAAGTAAAATATTATAAAAATAATAACATATATAATCCATAAAATTAAAAAAAAAAAAAATAAAAAAAAAAAAATAAACGCTTTTTGAAAATTTAAAATTGCTTAAAAAATGTTGGAAATCTGTGTAATGAGCATAATAAGATCATTTTTTTTGAGAATAGAAGCAAGGAGGACTCAATTACTAAGTAACATTTAAGATTGCCAATAAAATGTCGATTATTTTTTTTTCAACTAAAAGAATATATCCCAAGATATCGTAAAAACGACAAGTTAAATGGAACAGGTAGAGTCAGGGGATTCTCGCTACTACCGAGGAACGACGGGGGACTATCGTTCCCACCTATCTGTCCCATTCCGTCGACTCGAACCCCTAAAAAGAATATAAAAAGAAAAAAATAAACATTTTCATCCAGCATAGGGATAATATAAAAATAACTAAAATTATTTGGCACATCTTTGCGTCTCGTGTAACTACTGCAGAAATGAGTATAATGGATGTATTAATGAAACTCTGGTAGAGATTAACTTTTACTGACATCAATATTATAACTTAAAATATATGAAAATTATTATGGAGTTAATAATAAATATTAGAATAAAATATTTTTTTTTTTAAGTATTTAATAATTTATGGCATTACTGAAAATCAAAAAATGTTATTTATTATTTTTCTATGAGCTGAGTAAAGTGTGATATCACGTGCTTGTAGCTATGATGCTTTAAGGTATGAAGGCTATGGCCTAATTTTATAGTTATATAATTATTAAGATAAGTGTGTTGGCCTCTTGCATATTTTAGACTGAAAACGTGAATAGAGAAGTGTTGGTGATAGAATCTATAGTATAATTGCAGAAAAATAGATGAATAATTACAATAATTAGTGATAGTTTTACCAATTTTGAGCAATTATGCAATAATAAGTATATAAATAAGTAAAATGACCTGGAGGAGTGATCTTAAGATATATTAATATAAATACTAGTGGATGTAGAGTTTATATAATAGGTGTGATTATTGTAATCGTTAATTGTTTGTGCAAATTTGTTAAAAATTATAATACTAGAAAATAGAAAAATGATATAGAATACTGATTTATATACTCCTACATATAACATAAAATATCAGGAATATATATATATAATATATAATATATATAATTATACTATATTTATTAATATATAATAATATATATATATTATATTAAATATTATATATATTATATAGTAATTATTTTATATATAGATATATATATAATATTTAATATATATATATTAATATAGTATATATATATATATTATTAAATATATATAATATTATAGTATAGATATAGTTATATTATATTGAATAGTGCTCTCCCATGTGAGTTTTCGGTTCACCCGAGCAGCTCTACTGATATATATATTAATATATATATATTATTAAATATATATATTACTATATATATATTAATATATATAAATAGTATTATATTAATATATTATATCTATATATATATATTACTTATTAATATATATATAATTATTATATATATAAATTAATATAATATATATATATATATATTAATATATTATAATATATATATAAATAATATATATATAATTAAATTAAATTTATGTGTATGTGTTTGTAGTGCAAATTTTGAGTACTTATTTTATTTGTTCGAAAGAGCTATCTAATCAGTATTATTTTCACCTCGTCCAAATCACTTTATTCCATCACTCATTTAATTTAGAAAACAATAAACTTTGTCATACTTTTTATATAATTATATATATATATAATATTAATATCATAGTTATATAATATATATATATATATATAATTAATATATATATTATATATATATAATATATATATATATTATTATATATATAAATTAATTATATATATATATATTATAATATTATATATATATATAATATATATTTAAAATATTATATATTATATATATTAATATTAAATTATATATAATATAAATAATAATATAATATATATATATTATAGTTTAATATATATATATATATATTATATTTTCAAAAATAATAACCCCTTTAGTAATTATTTATCACACTGCTGTGAATGAGTGTAGATAATTACTAAAGGGGTTTATTTTTATGTAATATACCTTCTAACACTGCTGATTGAATTTAGTAGCTCAGTTGTTCATATATATATTAATATATATATATATATATATATATATAATATATATATATATATTATATATAATATATATATATTAATATATAATATATATATATATATATTATATTAAATGAATTAATATTTAAATATATATTATAACTATATACCATAGGTAATCTTTAAATTATTTTCTGATAATCTAAATTCTAGTCACACTAAATTATCTAAGTATATTTATATTTAATATAATAATGTTTCACATACTCTATCGTAGTATCACTACAATTCAATAATGCGCAAGAAATGTGAGTTAATAAATGATAAACATACAAAAGTCATTTCTGGGTTTGTCCTCATGTAATTCTATTTGAGCCAGTTTTTTCTCGTATTAAAGCATCGGAAAAATACACTTTAAAATTTCTGTTATACTAAATACTTACAAGGACTATGAGTGATATATTAAATATATATGTAAATAAATTAATAAAAATTTATTCAAATTTATTTATATTTAATTATTTTTATTTAGTATAATGTGTATAATATTAATCATATTAATATTATTTTTTTTACAAAAATAAGTCATTTAAAGTTCCTTACTTAAAGTGGTAGCTATTAATTATATTTACATCTATTATAAAATTGGTTAATCTTATATGAGAGTGAATAAAATAGTATTAAACATATTAAAATATAACTCTAAATGGCAAAAATATTCAACATGATATCTTTATGATTAAATAATAATGTATATTAATGGAAACTACTTATTAGTGAAAAGTTGATTATATATACTACTAATTATTATTAATTTTATTATTATATTATTATTATTTATATTTATTATTATTATTTATAATGATTTATTATAATTATTATTATTATTTATATATTAATTAATTATATGATTATTATATTATTATGTATATTATTATTATAATATTATATAATATATTATTATTATATTAATTATATTATTATATTTATATTTTATTATTATTATTATTATTATTTATTATATAAATTAATATTTATATTAAATTATATTAAATACTTAATTATATAATAATATATAATTATATAATATATATAATAATTTATAATTATATATATATATATAATTATATATAATTTAATTATATTTTAAATATTATACAATATTAAAAATTATAATATATTATTATATATTATATTATAATTAATTTAATATTATTATATATAAATTATTATTATATAATTATTATATTATTATTTTTGCAAGACTTTTTCTAATAATTTACTACTATAAATAAGTACTCGCTTGACTTTGTTCACACCATTTTCATATGAACTTTTTACTTAATAATGATTACACAGACCTCTAATATTGTAATTGTAATTATGATAATAGATACAGAGATATAATAATGAAGCCTTGATATATACCGTTGATACACTGATCTCGAAGGCCTCTCAATCCCCACGCAGTGCGGTCACTGGTCAATTATTCTAAATCGTATATACTTTTATAGGAGATTATAAGAGAAAATTAATATATAGAAATGAATTAGAAGAAATTTAATATATACCATTATATCTATTCTGAGCGATACGGTGGAGTACATAAGAGGTACGCACTTTAATACACTAGTACAAAATTTGATGAGAGTCACTCAACATATACTAAATGTGAGGTGTAATTTTAGCTGGCTGCTATACTCTAGTTTTCCTTTCTTTTGTCAGTGCACTCTATATCTCTAGAGTATTAATAAAAACTCTTATCGGTTAAAATATGTGACACTGTCGTGTGATATTTATCAATCTATTTTATGGACACCACACGGCATTCTATGCTGCCGTACTAACCACTCTAAGAAGGAGTAGCACCACAGCGCACAAGCCTACATATATATCCTGTAAAGAATTACACAATCTCCCACCTCATACTCTATATCGAGATCTACCTAAATTTTATGGACCTTACTTGAGAGTTGGATAAGTAATCTGATATTTATATATTTATTTTTATCGTAATATATATTTAAATTTATAGTTTATTAATATAAATATATTATTATATTTCAGAAAATTGATTAAAATTTTTTAAGTTTTTCATTTTAAAAACATTTTTTAATAAATAAAGTGATCATATTATTCATTTAGTAATAATTGTCACATACTCAGTTAGAGCGTGAATCGAATAAGTACTTTGTTCAATTATCTAAAAGCAATTATTTTTATTTATCTAAAGATATAATTGTCTTAAAGAAAGTTAATTGAGAAAATATGTTATAGGAGGTTTTTTAGAGGAATTTAGATATAATAAGTTACTTTGCAAAAATAGTATATTAAGTAACAAAAATCCTGTAAATTGAAATCTTACTTGAATTATAATTGAAAAATTTTTTTAATGAAATTTATTTTTATATATAAATGTATAATTATATTATTTGGGTATTATATTATATATATTATATTATTATATATGTTATCATTATTATTTATAATTATTATATAATATTTATAATATATCAAACAAAATTTATTTCAGATTTGTCAGCCCTTAAATATCCGCATTGCAAGATTCATATAATATATCAGTACGTTCAACAGAGTTTACACGTTACTTAGTATAACTTATATGATTATTTTCACTTGCAGATATGAGTATAATTTTTATCTATTCAGTTGATGCAGTATATCGGATTATTAAATTAATATCGTGGAAAGTAAAAATTAGTATATTATAATGTCTTTATATTTTATATTTATATTAAATATAATTATTTTATTATAATATATAAATTATGCATACCTATTTATTTTTGATTTTTGAAGCTATAATCACTTTCATTTAAATTTTATTTAATTAAAACATATCTATCATCATGACAGAGTCCTTTTATAGCACTTTATAATATTTTTATATATATATTAATAATTATATAGTATATATATAAGTTCAAAGATTTTCATTGGTAAAATTAATTTAATTATTATATTATTTAATTATATTATATATTGTTTATTATTATTATTATATTATTATATATTTTATTAATTATGTATATATTATATTATTATTAATTAATATTATTATTATTATTTAATTGTTATTTGATTTCGATATTAGATTAAATGTTATTAGGTAATTATATTACGTATTATATATTATTTATTAATTATTAATTTTTATTAATTTGATTTTATAATTATTAATTATAAATTTTGTGAAAATATTTTAATTAAGGGAATTACTGATTTTTTTTACCTGGTATTTTATTTATTATATAATTTTTATAAAATCTTCTAGTTTATACTAATAATTACTCCATGACTAAATTTTTGAAGATTATTTTACTTTTAAGACGAAAATAAACATTAACTTTTATCTCAGTGTCTCAGAAAGCCTCTCTCCACTTCTTTTTTATTTTTTATATAATAGATCAATATTACACACAAAATAGTTTACATATACTCCACATTTCATACCAGATATATAAGTACCATGTTCTCACTATACCATAGTTAACAATTTATTTATATTTGTACTTAATTAAGAAATTTTCAATCTTTAATTTTTATCATTATTATTGGGATAGTTTGATATCATTTGCATAGAATTTATTTCTGTCTGCATTGATATCTAATGTGAGTTTGCTACCTTATATATTTAGTGAACCTTTCCTCGATAATATTTTCTTTTAAAAGTTATCGTATTGTGTATCTTATTAGTGAATTGTGACATCTGCTGGCTTGTCTACGAGTTCTGGTTGGATAGATGAAATGATGTTCATGATAGCTATAAATTATTAAATATTCGATAGCTTTGATTAAAATAATCGCTAGTAACAGCACAAGTTTGGGGAATCAGTCTGTTCAGAAAGTATCGGACAACCCTTAGGGAGTCTTAGAGACAACATATTCCCCCAAACTTGCTACCTCAACAGCTGGTAACGTCAGCTAGGCTGGGTCGTGGTTTCACGCCACTTCGCCCTTCCAAAAAGGGGGGTGTGAACCCCTAAACTAGGAAATGGCCTTAGGTAGACGAAAAATAAATAGCCGACAGGAATCGGTTAAGAAATCTGAGTTTAAGAAGGAAACGGAGCCCGTCGAGATGACTCGTGTCAGAGCACCGAGTCGAAGCCGAAATATTGAAATAAACACGTTAATCCAAGTGAGGTGTCTTTCTCTAAATTTACAAGGACGCAAAATTCGATTTTGAGTGTCTTAGAATCCTCAAGGATGCCCGAGCGCCCCTAGGAGATGACCTCAGAAGAAGAAAGAAGCGATGCATGGAATGCATAAGAGAAGAAAACTGAGGAAGGGTGAAGGATTAACAAAAAGTCAGTAACAGTCGACAGAGAAGTCTCATGTGCCGGAGCAATGAGCGGGGCCTGTGCGTGTACGGTGTTAAGTTGGTATGCATGCGGTTAATAATCCAATATTGGTGTCAATGTGTTTGTTTATGGACTCGTAGAACTCCAATTTGATAGTTTCAAGTTCCTAATAGGTGTCTGAGAGCCCCCAAGAGGGGGGACTTAGATGAATATCACAGAGTGCGCAGAAGATGAAAATGGAGGACGGATGACGAAGGATGGTTCCAGAGGAATCCGAAACGCCAAGGTCCCCACATGAGATGGGAACCGAGTTCCGAAATGGAGTCTCACCTATAAAATGAAATTTTAATGGTGAATTCAGCTATTAATTGATAATTACATAGATGATCACTATAGCAATCACAAAATATGAAACTTATCACAACGAGCTTATTAATTATACGTTCACTATTAATTGA
>JABUQX010017450.1:67500-81822 GCA_015478945.1 Trachelipus rathkii | reverse complement strand
TGCACATTATGGACTGACTGCCCCCAATGGAGCTCTATCATAAAAAAAATTGATTAAAAGTTAAAAAAAATTAATTAACGCTCATAGTATTAATATATATATATATATATAATATCTATATATATCTTATATATATATATATATCTATATATAATAATAGCTATATAATATATATAGTATATATTTATAAGGGCATACTAAACATATATATATATTATATATATAATATAGATAATATATAGATATATATATATATTATATATATATATAATTATAATATATAATATATATATATATAGAATATAATAGTATAATATATATTATGTTATAATATTATTAATAAGATATATATATATATTTATATATATATATTATTTATATCATATAATATTATATATAGTAATATACTTTATATATATTATATATACTATTATATATGATATATATACAGTACATATATATTATATTATATATATATATATATATATATATATATATAGTTATATAGTATATATAGATAGTATATACTATATAGTACAGTACACAATATATATATATATATATATATAATATATATATATAATATTATATATAATATTTATATAGATAATATATATATATCCTATATATAGTATATGTATATATATAGTATATCATATAAAATTTTAATCAATTATACATGATATAAATTTTTATATATATAAATATATTATATATATATATATATATAATATAATATATATATAGATATATATAATTAATATATATATATCCATATTGAAATCTGCTACGCGTGGCATCGGAAGCTGGGGCTGCAGAACCGTTTTTAGCCCCATCTTGACAAATATCTCAGTTTCACATAATGAAATCGTATCAGCCATAATCAAGCATAACGTATCTTTATATATAGTATATATAGTATATACTATTATTATATAATATACTGTATACTTTATATATAATATATATGATAATATATAATATATTAAATATATATATATATAGTATTATATATATACTAATAATATAATCAATTCCGGCGTAAATATAAATTACTCAATCACTAGGTTAAAACTGTGGCAAGAGAGTTGAACCTTGCCCGTTAGCGTTTTACTCAGTCAATGATTTGTTGTGTTGCTGTACACTCTATTGCGTTCAAATTCCTTGCAAAACTTATTGACCAATAAGTGCTAACCAAATAATTTTAAACAGCATCAATGATTTCGCAGCAGCTGCCCGACCTTGAAACATCACACACAAAAGCGCCTGTAAACTACCGTGTATTATACCTTCAAACTTTTTGTACTTGCGTCTGCAGACGTACTACTACTACTATACTTACTGTACTCAAAACTACTACCACCATATTTTAATCCACTACTACTTCCGCTGTTCAAATCTACTACTACTCCGACTCCTTCTATACTACTACTATACTGTTTCTACATAATACTACATACTACTACTACTACTACATACACTACTACTACTACTACTACTAACTTACTAACTACACACACACACAATATAATATAATATAACTTTATATTATTATATATATATATATATATATATATAATATATATATACTATACTATATATACTATATATAAGTGGTTTGTAATTCAATATATTTATATATAATATAATATATTACATTATATTATATATATATATAAATATATATATATATTATATATAATATATATATATAAAATATATTGGAGGGTGCACATAAATCCCAGTCTTGTCGAATTCCGGTAAAAGAAATTAAGATTTATAGTTCCGCGGCTCATCCAGCGGAATTTTTATAAAAATCTCTGCCTCCCGAATTTGTTCCTTTCTGAAAAAAAATGCTTCTTAACAACTACGCTCACTTTACATGTAAACAATTTCTTTTAACTTCAATAATATTTTATTATTTTTTTCAGTAGATGTTCAGACTCACTTCTATTATCCTCCACCATTAAAATCAATAATGACCTGCCCACATTATTATATTTAAAATAGATAACACTATGAAATTCTATTTTCGTATTAAATTGCTCTCTCCTCTCTCTCTCTCTCTCTCTCTTCTCTTCTCTCTCTCTCTCTCTACTCTCTCTCTTCTCTCTCTCTCTCTCTCTCTCTCTCTCTCTATCCAGAATAATCTAGCAATATAATAATAAATTCTAAAGGGCGCGTCGACTAAATACCCTACCCTACCTACGCTGTATATATATATATATATATATATACATATATATAATATATCACAAACACACGCATATACATAGACAAGAGTATATGTAGGTAATATATATATGATTATTATTATAATATATATATAGATACGTATATATATATATATAAATAAATATTAATAGTATTTCTATATATTTTATAATATCTATATCTAATATATATATTCAGATATTCTATGCTATAGTTTATATATACATAATATATATATTATATACTAATATATAATATATATGTAGTATATATATATATATATATATACTAATATATATATATATATATATATACCGGTTATATAATCAGATCATACCTCCCCCGAGTACTCATATCCCACGTGTGTGCTGTTTCACAGATCCCCGAACCCTCTCACCTCATGCTATGCGTAGCCGCACATAGCGCGCCTATGCCCCCTCAAATCTACTCATCTAGAGTCATATCATACAGATCACCTGTACCTAAGCCAGCTTTTTGGCTACTCTTAAATAGAAATGCGAATTCCTCATCGTCATGAGTTCGAATCACGCGTGAGGCTACGGGAATGCACAAAAAATTGTCGCTTCCCCAAGTAACAATATACGACGTGAGATCAACTGTATAATTCTCACACTACGCTCAATACACACAAGAGGCACTCACTAACACACAATAAACCGATACCACTCAATTCGCCATGAACAGCGCCCTAAATTCGAAATCTCACATACAGACTCCTATCTAATCCCTAATGACTTCTCGCAAATTGGAAAGACTACATATCCTAAGCGATTCTTCCAAGAACTCCACGCCTCTAAGAAGTGGCAAGCAATCGACTGCGGGTATGCCGCTGATCAGGCCTTGACATATCGGCCCAATTAATCCCATTGCGCTTTGACTTGGTCAGAGGTGAGAAAACCGTACAGCAATATCTTCCAGAGAACAGATCTCCAATCATTGTACTAATTGAGTAGTATTGACGATCTCAGGGATGACGCGGGTAATCTGATGGTTAGCTAAAGAACAAACTAAGAAGAGTAGAATTATATATATACCATTAATAAGATATATAATAAGTAAGATAAAATAGAATAGGATTATAGAGAAGAATATCATTACTCAGTGATAGATAAATGTATCACTAATAGATACATAAGTAAATACAGAGAGAATGATATACTGATATGAGATTAAATAAGAAAGCGTGGATATAGATATATTATATATATATATATCTTTATTAAAAACATCGGAATTCCCCTAGGAACCAAATCATTGACTGAGTAAGTATTATATAAGAGTACGGAGGTATACTAATTATTGTATATACTATAATGAGTAGTACTAGGTGAAGTAGAAGTAGTGAAAGTCTAATATACTATAGTAAGTATTAGAGTATAAGATAGTATAGAGAGGAAGAGGTAGGGACTAAAGAGTATAGAGAGTCAGGGAGCATTATATAAGTCTTAAGAGGTACATATAAGAGCTTATTAGAATGATAAGTATGAGTTATATATACTGTAGAGAAGGTTACATTCTCGGACAATAAGATAGAGCTATTATTTTAGCCTAACTTAGGGCAGAAAACTCTATCATCCAACATTGTAACAGTGACTCACTACGGTATATCATTTAAGTAGATACCGGGGGTAGTATATCCGGCATCTCTACTTAACTCTCACGATACTACTATATATGAGTACTAGGTTAGAAGAAGAGTATAGATTAGCGTTGTATATAGCAAGAGGCTAGTAATCTCAAGTAGCGAATGAGATAACCCTAATAAAACTACTTAAATAACTAGTGTAATATCAACACTCTCTCGGCACTACCCTATAACCTGAGTAGATACGTAGTGAGTTGAATCAAAATAATAGAGACTAGTCTACTAATAATTAACAATAGTAAATAGAAGATATTATAAATAGATAAAGATATAAAATGAATAATGTAAGATTAGTAACTCTATTCATATTATATATAATAAAATATAATTATATAGAAGATTTTCGAAATTTTTTAGCCATCAGATATTAAGATTATATTGTAATTGCTAAATGTACAAAGCATTGAAATATGTTTAATAACTATATATATATAAATGATATATATAAAAATAATATTAGTACTATAGTAAAATAATATATACTAATATTATATATAATATAGATGACAATAGTAGTAGTGCAGGAAATGAATTGCCTTATTTAAATAATCCCCCACGAGCTATATATATAGAACTCACTATATTACCTATATATAATAATATTGAAATAATAATTATATGATAGATATATATAATAATATATATACAGATAAATATATATAAATATAGAGACTAGATATATATATATATATATATTATAATACTCTAATATATAATTATATATATTAATTCAAATTAAATTAGACTTTTTTTTGTTCCGGTTCTAGAAATAAAAAAAAAATCAAAATTCAAAATCAAGATATTGATATGATATAATGTAAAAAAACACAAATATTTCAGTGAATAAATCAAGATACAGAAAGAAAAATGTGTTGAAACATGAAGGCATTTAAAGAAGTTAAAATAACCTAAAGTTTAGTACATCGAACGTAACATTATTTAAAAAATAAAATAAAACTTAATATTATTTCAAAGGTAGATTAATAATATATCATATAAGTTGATGACGCAGACTTCAAAGCTACTCTAAAACATTTATACTTGCAAATACATCATTACATAAATTCTGCGACGCAAACCTCCAGACGCAACCCTTCAATAACTATTTAGGGAAAAATGACCACTGAATTAAAAGCTACGCAGGCTCTAAGGGACATTGAGGCACGTGGTAGCCCCACATAACAGACAGGGAAACTACCTAACGACCTATATTCACAGTAAAATCTCTAATCTAATAGCGCTAAGCAAACTGGCACGTCGATATTTAATATTAGATTAGGATATAAATAGGAAGGTATAATTTATCATAAAAAATTCAAATCAAAAAATTAAATAATGAGAAAAAATATAAAGCAGGCAGCTAGACGCACGTTACTAGACTAACGAGATACAGAATAATGGATCCATTGGAAGAGAACTGTATAATCAATTCAGGAAATGTGGAAATTATTAAAAATTTGACTAATATCGATTTATCCTTAGCCTTTCTATGTAATTTTGGAATGCGAATTTTAAGAATGATTGGTAGACTGTAGTTAACACTAATTTTTAAGTAAAATTATTCTCTAAGTCGACTTAGCACTCCGGATAATAAAATGAAGCAACTCTGCAAAAATGGAATAATGGTTTCGCGAAAACTGCCTCCATTACCTTTCCGCCCTGTGCTCTAGTATATAATATAATACCTGATAGTATGACAGATAGTCAAATTATTCAAAATCTCATACTTGTAACAAAATTTTAAAAATACCTTATTTTATGTGTACATGTATTCGAGAATAGACGGAGAATGAACAAGGAACGCTGCTCGTCAAGTTATATATACCCATTAAGGAATCTGACAACTTGTATAAGATTAGGACTTACCTTCACCATTGGAACTGACACAAAAACTCCACACTATAAGTATAAGATAAGATTATCTAAAAAATAAGAGAATATATATATATTATATATATAATACAAGATGAAACTAATATAATAAATATATAGTAATAAAAGATATCCAGATATATAGATTATACACTATACGGATATACGACGAATGAAGGTAGAGGAATAAGAGTATATATATATCAATATATAGATAATAAACGAAGAATAATAGGAGTAACGTTGAGGTAGACCTATAGTATAAAATGAGACTAAGAGTTATTTGATATGGAACCAGCGCAAAAGCATGAAAGGGAGAACATATATAAAATATATATAAAGAAGGGCGATTAGTAAAGTGATAGGATATCCATAAACTCAAATTGAAGATAAAAAAGGAACTTAAACGAGCCATAGTTAGGAAGTAGTGGGATAGACAGTAGAATATAACGGGATACAATCACAGGTCATATAATTAGTAGCGATTTAATACAAATAACGCTCAATCCTAGAGTATACTATGTGACTACTCTACCTACAATAATAATAGAAAGGGACTCAATACAGTACTTACATAACTCAGTATCTTAATAACCTTCAGATCAGAGTAGTAGTGAGCAGATAGAATATTTATATAATAATGAATAGCAATAGGTTAAATTATATACCTAATCACTCAAAAAGGTACGAAGTATAGTAATATGACTGTAATAGATAATATAATAACTAAAGGTGAAATGTCACTAAAATTTTTACAGGACATGCAATGCGCATACGATGAGAAGCAGGCGGCAAATAGGTAAGACTAAACTATATATATATAAAGAAAACCCGCCAGTAATCCACTAGGTATATAATATGAGCCCAAGACTACAATACCTCCAGTAAAAGGACCCCATATATATCTACGTAAATATATAGAATGACTACTCATCAGAAATAGCTTAGATATCCATAAAAGCTGATAATAGTAGACAAGATAGAGAAATACATCCATTACATAAACTTATATAAAAATAATATAAAATATATATATTATAGATAAGAAATAATAAATACATAAGATATCTATAATCTATACAGAGCACAATCCTCGAGGACAGAATGTTGTTCGAGTTTATGAGGAACATTATTGAATAGATATAATACTCTATCCCTACAACACTAAAGTAACCTATTTATAGATATAAAATATAGATATGATATAATTGAAATAAAGATATATTTAATATATAATATATATAATAAAAAACGTTAATAGACAGTAAGTATAATATAATATAATAGAAGTATATAATATACATATAATAATATATATAGAAAATTTATAGAATATTTCATAATATTCTTAAGAGGCAGACACACATATATACTACTATAATTATATATAGTAAGATACAATATTAATATTTTAAGACTACTATCAATAATAATATATAAAATAATAATATAACTATAATAATAATTATAAGAATAATAGAAATAGAGTATAAGATAGAAGTACTTATAATATAAAATATACTATAATTACGATAAATATGTATAATACTGAGAACATTAATAATAAGTATAATATAAGATAATATAATTAGATAAACAATATATATTAATATATAAATTATATATATATACATATAATTAGTATCATAATATACATAAATAAATAATAATTGGGAGATATATATACTTTATATATATATAATATTATAATATTGAAAACGAATATTAAAAGTTAGATACATGTTTCCTTATAATGAGAGACATGGAAGAGATGAAGACTAGAGACTTCGATAGTGGATCAATGATTAGAAACAATTAATGACAATACTTTTTAAATAAATTATATTCTCCTGTCTTTATTAGTTGAAAACGGATTTTGCATTCAGCCTGTTCTGCTTGACGGTTTATAAGAGGTAATTTCAGATACCCCCCAATTGCAGTATCGGATTCAACCTTTTTCTATATGCTAAGTTGCAGTCAAAACAACTGGTTTTATTCGTACTTCTTACGTGAGACTTATACCGGCTGTTCGTAATAAATCCAAAACAAGCAAATGCACTCTTTAAAAATTCACTGACCCGAAAGAGATTAAAAGAAAACAGAGACGATAGCAGTATTGTACTTAAAATGATAACATTCACACGTAAATAATTTCATGCCCACTTCACTCCGTTAACGATACCTGTGTTCAATAAATTTAACACAATAAATCTCGTATATATCATTATGAGATTATTGTCACACCCCTAACGCTATCCTGGACAAATTTCATTCACATTTTGCATATTCAATAACATAGATAAAATAAACATGCAGTTTTATAAAACCTTGTCGCTCCCACAAATCGCTATATTTCCCTAATGTCCTCCTAGTCGGAGCCAGTGATGGCTCTCATACTACCTTGAAGGCTGCCCACTAATCACCACCTTTTCAATCCCTTGCCAAATAATGTCTGCTGGAAGAAAAAGAACAACATTAAAAACTTAATGCACCTAAATGTTACGTACTTCAAAAAATAGTTAATTAAAACCTGCTCAAACTAATTTAAAGAACACTGTTAGCATTTTGCATTAATAATTTTAAAAGTCCACAAAACACTCCCCGTCACCCATTCACCATGTTTTATGCCACGTATCACTTATTTACACCGAGGAACTGTTATTCCCTGAATCATAGGTTAAACTTTAAAAATATAATTAGCACCATGATGTCATAACACTATAATAAATCAAGAACACAAACTCAGAAGTACCCCCTTACGCCCTTAAACTCAGACCTTAATAACCTATCCTCCACACCACACGCATGGGCACAAGATAGATGTACAATTCGACTCCCTTATCTCTATGACCGAGTCTCAGAGCATGACATAATCAGCCCTTTTTGACAACACAGACCAGTAGAAGAAAAATAAACGTGTAATACTGACTATCCATGCCATCCACCCAGAACCCTCCGACTGATTCCAAATCCTAGTGAAAACTCTCCGCTTTATTCTGATTTCGAAAAGTAGTCTGAAAAGGAGATAGAGTACCAAGAAGTTTGCCATACCCAACTAATCAAAAAATTTTCACCCGACCTAAGATGGCAGAAATGTGCAAGCTATATTTTGCCCTTATACATTCAAGCCATAGGGAAATTGATTGTCCAAAATGACTAAGTTTGTCCCTATCCAAGTTCAAGGCTATGTGTCCACACTAGTTCATGTCTCAAATGCACAAACACCAGAGTGCCTGAGTCAACAATAAGCTTTACATCTCATAGCCTCTCTCTACTACAAAGAATCTCAGAATTCAGATATCACTACATTAAAACAATAATTAGAATTTAACTATTATCTAAGAAACTCTACGGGCTCCCTTCTTTATACCCTGATTATTCCGTACACAATGATTGCGTTAATATGACTGCGTCCGCCACTCCATTCTGAGAAATACTATTTACGATACTAATTTACATTGAGTGTCTGAACCCTTCTCTCCCAACGTTCAATTTAACTATAGACCAAACGTTAGTTGTTATTCCCTTCTCATAACATTACCTCCCTCCTAACAAGTTCGCAAAATTCCGAAAACTATAAAATAAGAAGGTATCAACTCACATACTGTGTTGTGTGTGATCGACGAACCTTTCAGACCCTAAACACATGCCAACATAATCACATATGTCTTATCGTATCCATCATGCACTAACAGTTAGATTGTGAGGTCATCCCTAAATAAAATGACATTAGCTATCGTCCGACTGAGTGCGATCTGAGACTCGCCCTCCCGTCCTTCTAGCACACTGGTGAGAGCGTGCAGCCTCGAGTGAGCTAAGATACACTATATTGCGAGCCGATCCCAAGTGAGTGTAGAGAGAGATAGGACAGATCAGCCCCAACAAATATATAGACACAGAACGCATTTACTCAATACCCCTAAATAAAAAACTAATGAAGAAGCCGATTAAGAACCATACTCAACTAACATCGACCCACCCCACAAGTAAATAATATAATAATCCACAATTCGCAGATATAAGATTAAAAATAAATAAATAATAAGTATAACTAAAATAAAGCATCAATGCTCACATTCTAGTACCTTATTTATTTATCCCTAAATTTGTTCCGAAAGGGTACTTTTCTCAATCCTTTCTCTCTTAATTACATTACTGATTTCACACTCTCAGAATTAAGCCACGCCCCTCTCACATCTATCAACAATCCTAACTCTCCTCCTCCGTTTTCTCTTGACGACGCTACATCAAGACGGAACGAAGACTCCAACAACAACGAAGCACCACTGAAGACGGACTATTGAAAAAAACCAAGTATAGATAAACATTGTTACCTGTCTAACAGTGAGGAGAGATGGAGAGATGAAGACAAAAAACACAGAGCCCACTCAATCGGAAACACAATTAAATGACGATTCAAAATAAACTTTTATAAAATACTGACCCCACATAGTCGATTTCCCCATGCCCCTTCATTCATTTCGAGCAGTTTATGGCGTTTCACCATAGTTTAGCTTGAATTGATAACCTTCGTAGATTTGCACGGATTGTACACCATATTATATGATTATAATGCCGGTAACCTGTTTTGAATAGGTTCGTAGCCTGTTTTCACTGCACACCCCAAATGTCCCCTGTTGTTACGGTAAAAATCACAAACACCAAATCGCCAGCCTCCCTTAAAGTGTGACCCCGAAAGAGTTAAGACCCAAAACAAACGAACCATATATTTCTACAATGATCGAAGAGATTCACAGGAGTATATAATTCCTTCACATCTCCTGATATTAAGCCTACCTGTGTATATCTTACTATTACAACCAAGAAAGTTTCCTACTAGCGCTATTATGAATATACAACCGGCCAACCATAACGCATATCTGCATACCAGTGACACACTAGCTACCTAAACATACAAATAGTCAATAAAGAAAATATGATTTAAGTAAACTTGACTGTCACAATCGGTTATTCATGGCTATTGTCCTTCTCCACATGCACTGATCTCTACTTTGAACGGTAAGCACTACTCCACCACCTCTTTCACATCAACCTTGCCAAACAATAAGAAGGTCTGCGGACAGAGAAAAAGCAAACAACATAGTAGAAACCTTTAATGCAAACACCTACAATGTTAATTAATCACCGACAACTAACATAGTAATATAATTAAGCAACTCGTCAACTTTTAGACAGCTGAGTATACGACCTTCTTTCCTTCATTCTTTTAAGAAAGTCACAAAAACAACTCCATGATCAAAATGGGGATCTTTGTTTCCTCCACGTCACCATACTCAGCGCCAATGTACATGTTGGGATAACTGAATCATAAATTAACAGACATTGCACTGTATAACTCACGCAGATGAGTTAAGCGTTGACAATCAAAAAGGAACAGAGCTCCCAGAGGTACTTACGATGCTTCACACAAAAATAAGCGGCTTAGAAAAAAACCTCTTATCCGGAGAAATACTCTGGGACGATACGTTACTACACTTTATTTTAGTCTCTTCTGATTGTCTTTTCTTTTATTATTTTTCGCCCGCAGTCTCCAAGCATCATCTTTCGCCTTCATTACCAACCACACGTGAGAAAGCATGGCCCCGTGTTTGATGGACTGTCTGCGTTACTCAGCACCCGGCAACCTCCCAGCTGTTGAAATTCCAATTCTAATATCTCCTGCTTTTGCTGTTTAAATAGTCTGACGCTCCAAATGGCATATGGGAATTTCCATCCCCAACATCAAGCCTTATACCGACAACTAGTCGAAGCATTGCAACGGCTAGAAGAATTTCGGCCAAATACTCAGCCACCTGACGAGTGTCCGCTGTCACCGAACTGACCCTAAGTATGTCCCATAGTCAAGTTTCAAAGCTACGCCGATACCACACTAGTCCGATCCCATCCAGGGATCCAAACTCAGGGGATAAAACAATAAGTTTCTCATGAAATAGTCTTATCACCAAAGACTTTATTATAAGATATCCTAATAGCAAAAAAAATATATCAAATTTAACTTTGAGCCTACCGGAGACTTCTACGGGCTCTTCTTTTGTACTGTTATAGTTGCCTCCAATATTTCTATAATAAATGAATGAGTCGATCCATCCTTTGAGAATCTATTGTAACCGAGGTATAAATTCTTAACTTGCTAGTAAAAAAAATTTTTGTAAAAAGTTATTAACTTAGGACAAATTTATTGTGGTTTAACTTTTAATGAACAATCTCCTTATCCACTCATATAACCCCTAGAGTAAGTAGGGCCCTATATATAAGAAGGCAGATACCCTATAATATATGGAGGTATAACGCCCTCCCCCGCTAGCCCCTCATAGTGAGGCGTGAGAGCTACAGGTCACTACCTAAACACTATACAATGATACCTAATACCCTACACTGAACTATATACATATACGGGCGCCGTAGATAGGGGTATATAGAACATAGTGAGCATTGTACTAATAACCGTAAATAGTACGGATAGTCACTACGTCAGACTAGAATGTAGTACTAATACATAGCGTAGTAAAATCAGGCATAATATACCACCCCCGATCAGAGCCATACTACGCCTGCTTCCAAAGGACGGCTACTAGCGCGAATTAATCCAACTCAGCAACCGGTAAATATATTTAATAGAATATTATATTTTCATATCATAAAAACTTAATACTTGATCTACAGAGCTATATTTTTCTCGCATGAAAAGGCACATATACGAATAAATATTATATAATATATACATATACTGATTATACTATTATAGAAATCCCAATACTGAAAACCTATATACCCAAAATCAATATAATAGAATATTCAGTATATCATAAAATTACTAAAGGAAATAAAATAAATAGACTTAGGATGTACTATAATATATAATGATAAATATACAAATATAATATAATGGAAATATATATAAAGCTATAAATACATAATACAATAATATATGGATGAGACTATATATAAAACATAATAAGACTAGAATAGACCCTATCAGAAATAAAAAATATATATCAATACTAACTACTTATATATTCAATATATATATTCAATATATAATATATAAAATATCTAATAGATAATAGTTTAAATATATAAGAAGATATAATATTATATTATATAATATAGTACTAATATATATATATACTAAATTATATTAATATGATTATAACATACGTATATCCTATAATGAATAGTAATATATAAGTTATATTATCATTAGATTGAACTACAAGAAGAGGCTTACTTGAAATCTAGATTATAGGATATCCGAACAATATTTAACCCCACACTTACAAACCGATGCACTTCTATCAGTGACAAACTGCATAGTATCATTGTAAGGAGAAAAACGATTCATCTTCATTTATTGTTCGATTATGTTGCACTATCAGCATTTTTTGTCACGTATAACTGTTCATTCTATAGAAAATTTTTATTGCTAAAATCTATTCTATTACTTCATACTATGATAAACTCTCTTATGCTCAATTTTAAATATAAATTAATAATATTTAGCATTACTTGCATAATTATATAACAGTCAGTTACAACTTTATAAATATTATAATTACGATAATGAAAAATACAGATAACTCAAAGAAACATTTTAAAAACCTGCAACGATTAATTTGAATGAACTCTTAAATAACGAACGAAATCATAAGTTCTTCTTCTTTTCTTTTTTTAAAATTTAAATTAGAATCTCAAGAGACAATGAGCTAATTTTAAAGAAAAAAAGATCAGAACAAGATTGCGTTTCATCTCTCACGCCTGACATTGTAACTGCTTCGCTTCGCATAAAGATGTACCAAGCGAATTTGCAATGTATTTTTCCGCAGCTGAATAGAAATCTTCAATTTGCGAACATCGACACCGTTTTGCCACGTTCAAACCTTGCTACAGCATAAAGCCAAATGCCGGTATCTGCCTATTTATCAGCAAGCATCCGTCAGAGACAGTATTTGAATATTAAAAATTAATAATTCAATGATTAATAAAGCTTAAAATGCAAGGGTTTTCATCAATATTATTTCGACAACTCACAGATCATATTAAACTGACTAATCCAAAAAATTTTCTTTCAGATATTTTACTTATACTTTCCCATTTGCCAGTAGATGATAGTGGCAGAAGAGTAGTATACTAATATAATACATATATAATATATTTTTAATATAGTAATATAATATATATATATAAATATATATATAATAACTATATATAATAGTAATGAATAGCCCTCAAGATATATAGTATAATATAAAAGATATATATATATAAACCACGAGTATAGTACATAAATATATATCAGATATAAAGATATAGTAAATATAGATAGTTTAAACTTGTAGGAAATACTATATATATATAAGTAGATATAAGTAGCTAAGTAGCGAAAATATTTAAATGAAAATACACGTGTGGAGAAGTCAATTTTAATCTTAACATACTGATAAAACAATAGAAAGGCCTCAATATTTATTTTAGTTTTGATCCGAAATTGATAATAGCTTTAATCCAATTAAGAAGGGGTAAAATGGAAGATAGATATCTAGGCAAGTAAC
>JABUQX010017450.1:45000-47500 GCA_015478945.1 Trachelipus rathkii | reverse complement strand
CTGTGATTTTAACTTCTTATTAAATTTGAGATTTATGAATCTATTTTATTCTGTAAAATAAATAATTTTTGAAACAGTGGATGATTCACGAAGTTGTATTGATTTATTATAATATGCTTAAATATAATATGATTTAATAAAATATGCTTAATATAATATGCTTAATATAATATGCTTAAGATTAATTTTTCTTTCTGCAAATGTTATTTAAGTTATTTTTCTAATTTTGAAGTAAAAACTAACTTTTAGCACATTTCTTCTTCCTATGATATATCTGCCATGAAAATTTACAAGTAAATTTCTTTTAAAGTTGTCTTGAATTATTTATTTATTTATTTATTTATTTATTTATTTATTTATTTATTTATTTATTTATTTATTTATTATTCGGTTTAATATTTAAGATTATTATTATTTTAATTATTAATAATTGTTTGAAATTATTTAATAATAACAATATATTTCCTTCCTGATATTATTTATTATTTATTTTAGTTATTTGTATCATTGGCAGTAGCGTGCTCCGGATTGGCATCGTTACTGTTTATCGCCGTCCCTCCAGGAAGAATTGAGCACAAGCTCCCGGACCAACTTCCAGTAATGATCGAGTGTTCTGCAACTTCATCAGGAGTAGTTCAACCTCAGTTGCATTGTACACTGAAAGAAGAAAGTCATCAAAATCTCATTAATATATCTAAATGTATTGTTGAGTGTCCTGAAATCGATGCAAATTCTTATTCTTTACATAATGCCGTTGGAATTTGGTGTAATGGTAACAAGGACTGTGAAATTGTAGACGACGTTAGTAACGTCTCCAAAAATAAGACGTTTTATGAAGTAATTGGTCATAATATTATTAATGATCAAGAGACTCATTACCTTTTTAATAACTCCTCTTTGCCAATATTAATAAATACAAAGGAAGATTTTATTAATGTTAGTGGATCATTTTGTCCAGAAAGGAAAATGGTAGGTTTAATATTGCTTTTCATTTTCTTAAAATTTTTTATCATTAATTTGCTATGAAAGGGAAAATTGAAAAAAGGTTGTATGAAAATTTAAAATTTCCCAACAATAGAAAAGGGTTCCAAAGGTTGGCAATATATATATATATATATATATATATATATATATATATATATATATATATATATATATATATATATATATATATATATATATATATATATATATATATATATTATATATAATATATATATATAGTATAATTAATATATATATATATATTATATATATAAAAAGTAAATATATATATATATATATATATAATATATATATATATTTATATATATATATATATATATATATATAATATATATATATATATAATATATATATTATATATAGTATATATATATATATATATATATATATCCTAGTGATTTTCCTACTTGAGTCCCACAATTATTTTTAATAAATTTCATTTCATTATAGTTTCCCATGAAAATTTATACTTATGTGGCTACTTTGCAATATTCAAACTAAGTTATTCCTAATGAAGGGGTTAAAAATTACCCCCTCTACAATCCAAGAACTTTTATACTAAAATCTGAAAACTTTCCAAACATTGCTAACACGACCTCGACATTAGAATCAATTTTGTGTTTTATCACATTTTGGAATGCGTCAATGTAAGAACTAATTATTCTATACTCTTCCTTTAAGTAAACCCCATTAGAAAAAAATTGGTTGTGTGAAATTTGCTGCTTTTTTTGTTGTTGTTTTGTTTTTGCCAAAGATTTTTGAAATTTACTCTTTTAATTAAAGAAAATTTCAATTTCTCTCATTATACTTGAAGCGTAGAATTTAACTTTAAATATTTCAAATAACCTTTCGACAATCCTTTATCTCTTTAGAGATTTTCAAATCCTCGGAATATGGGACCGAAAGCTGGTCTACTCAACTAGGCACACCACACTACGCCATGATTTTCTCCAAATATAAAGGAACTGTTATGAGTTGTTTGTTGGTTTCTTTTGCAAGATAATACACCTAGTTATTTAAAGTTTTCCTTTTCCCAAAAACCATGTAAAGTATACTTCCTAAAGTTCCAATATGTTCCCTACAAAACGCTGGAACTATAAACAAGATTGTGTCTGTTTTTCAAGGTCATTTGGAACCGAATCTGGAGGACAGGCACAATAAGGTTGCAATTTTTGTTTCGCTGTGGATCTGTGACAAGAGCAATTAACCATAATTTTCTTTCAATTATCTCCTCAACGAATTTTATGTCAATGTACTTAGTAGTTGTTCCTTTATATCTTATAAATAATTGATCAGACACCTTAAGGATTGTTTCTCCATGACAGTTCATATTTACAGTTCTTATTTTTTAACCAATTTATGGGATAAAAATTTTAAAGTTCTGTTCATCCACCAAATGGATCCAAAATACTCTTTGACACTTTTTAAATGAACCTGTTGTGACACAATATTGACGAACATGGAAAATGTTCTGTTCAATTGGGTACATGTTTTC
>JABUQX010017450.1:0-40000 GCA_015478945.1 Trachelipus rathkii | reverse complement strand
TTATTACTATTATTATTTTATTAATTATTATTATTATTATTATTAATTATTCTTTAATTATTATTATTATTATTATTATTAATTATTTATAATAATAAAGTATGCCTTTAGTGAAATTAGTATTAGGAGATTTCAGAAGAAAATTTTCTAAATATTATTATTTATAAATTATAAAGTTACATAAGCTTTCGGTCGAATCGTGACCTTCTTTCAGATGTATGTTATACAGACTAAATATAAATAAATAAAATTAATATCAACTTAGTTTCAAGAGAGTTTTTGTTTTAAATTTTTTAAAAAAGGGATATATATATATATATATATAGTATATATTTGTATGGTCTATCACCATATACATATAATATGATATAAAATAATATTTATTATAATATATTTTTTATATATATATATATATATATATATATATATATATATATATATATATATATATAATATATTATATATATGTATAGAACATACATCTTATAAATATGTAATAATTTATATATTTCTATGTCTATATATATTATATATTATATATATTTATATATATTTATTATATAAATAAATATATATTTATATATATTTTTTTTTATATATATATATATATATATATATATATATATATATATATATATATATATATATATATTATATATATATATATATATATATATATAATATATATATATATATATATATATATATATATATATATATGTATATATATATATATATATATATATATATATATATATATATATATATATATATATATATATATATATATATATATATATATATATATATATAATATATAATTTATTTTATATATATATATATATATATATAAGATATATATATACTATATATACTATATGACGAATTTGATAGAATTAGCCAACTAATAAGTAGAAATAAACAGTTACTATATTTTAATCAGTATCTGTGTCAAATTTTCTTACCCTACGCCCATTCTGAAACTCAAAGTTCTTTTATCTTTGTTGCAGCCACTTCATTCACCCTTTTCGAAGGCGCCGTTGTTGCTATCCTGAAGGAGAATGACGGCAATCTTGGTCTCCAAAGAATGTACGGAAATCTCGGTCAGATCGTTATGACACCAATTTCCGGACTCCTTATTGATTACTTCTCAAAGTTGAACAACAAGGAAGATTATAAGTAATATTATTATTATTATTATTATTATTATTATTATTATTATTATTATTATTATTATTATTGTTATTGTTATTGTTATTGTTATTGTTATTGTTATTGTTATTGTTATTGTTATTATTATTATTATTATTATTATTATTATTATATTATTATTATTATTATTATTATTATTATTATTATTATTATTATTATTATTATTATTATTATTGTTATTGTTATTATTATTTATTACTTATTTTGATTATTCGTATAAGTAAAATTTTACTATTATTTTAATTATTATTATTGTTATTGTTATTGTTATTGTTATTATTGTTATTGTTATTGTTATTGTTATTGTTATTATTATTATTATTATTATTATTATTATTATTATTATTATTATTATTATTATTATTATTATTATTATTATTATTATTATTATTATTATTATTATTATTATTATGAAAGTGATATTAACAAGCTAATCTTTCCATGCAGCCCAGCTTTTTTCCTCTACTGTGGAGTAAAATTTCTATGTGCCCTTTGCTTCCTCTTGATTGATTTGGATTTCAAAGAACCTTCTAAAAAGGTGCTCAGTGATTTCAAGGAGCTTATTGTTCAACCAAAAGTCTTCACATTTATTCTTTTCACTATTATAGTTGGTAAGAAATATACTGTATATATATATATATATATATATATATATATATATATATATATATAATATATAGATATATATATATATATTTTAATACTATTATATATATAATATATATATATAATATATATATATATATATATATATATATATATATATATATTTATATATATATAATATATAAATTTATCCGAGTACACTAATGATGTGAGAGATAGCCTTAGCCAAAATCCTCTTCGTAAACAAAATATCATTTCATTTGAAATGAAGATGCTTAAGATTTCCATCCGACGTTTCGTCAGAGAGGTCCTAAGGTTAAGATTTAACAAAAAACGCAAAGGATATTTACTCACAGATGATTTAAATAAAGTTAGGAGAGAAAAAATGTTGGCTGAGTATGCGCATATGACCGTTACCAAATACTACCCTTTTCAGAAGAAGAATATTTTATCAAACAAAACGATAGGTTGTGTGCTAGGTAACTCATACCACGCATCCAACGAGATTATCATTCCGCTTATGTGATGGTTTAGGAGTAGTGAATTACGATTGGGTCACAAACATCCATTTTCGTGAAATGGTTTTAAAATCTCAATGCCGTGTACCAGCAAACCGCTCCGGAATGTGTGATAAACCCACAAGGTCAAGCCCTTTTTCAAATTTAATAATGGACCTTCCAACAGGACTCTGCACCTGTGCATAAAACAAGGTCTTCTCAAGCTTGTCTCAGGAACAATGTTCCCGATTTTCTGACGGTTGATTATTTGCCGTCAAGCAACACCGATCATTTGGGTTACAAATTATGGAAATTTTTAAAGGGTAAGGCCCGTTCAAAGGGACACCTTTGTTTCTTTATAGAAAGTTCTGTCGGGTGCGATGAAGAAAATTCCAATTAGGTCTGCGTGCTGCAAAAGAAAACTCACTCAACGAACTTAAGACTTGTATTATATTTTGTATTAAAATGTAAAAAACATACAGTTGTGTAAAAAATTTAGGATTTATGAACTTTTTAAAGATTTTCTTTAATATTGACCTTGCGCTTAGAAACTTTGTCATTCGGTTTAAGAATTTGTGGTTTTTATTCCTCATATATTACACACTGGTCTGTATTTGA
The DNA here is from genome assembly GCA_015478945.1 of Trachelipus rathkii. Lineage (NCBI taxonomy): Eukaryota > Metazoa > Arthropoda > Malacostraca > Isopoda > Trachelipodidae > Trachelipus > Trachelipus rathkii. Next base: position 37,067 of record JABUQX010017450.1, on the reverse strand, counting down.
TTTTTTTTAATAGGTTTAGGGTTTCTCAACGTTTCTGATATGTTTTTTGCAGGTTGAATTTAGAAATGAATCCCATTTTTGTCAATCAGGTCCAGTTTTTGAGATATTTCAATTTTTAGGAATCATTGATAAAACGGCATTTTATTAATAAATCCAAATATTTCACATTCAATAGCGGACTTACCTTTCAAGAATGCGACACATAGTTACATTCATATATAAACTGCGTTGTCTGGCACCTAGCGACTGACGTTTTCGAAGTACCGGAGAATCGCTTGTTAGTTTGTTGTTAAGCACCTACGAATGTTTGAGCAGTAGTACTTTGAGAGAGCTGCCTGACTCTCATTCACATCAATTGTGAACAACTTTCTAGGCAATCACTGAAGTCCACAGTATGAACATTTTGTGGAAGAGCTCTTGCAGAGCTTCCAGGCCCTTGGTGCACGTATATCAACAAAGTTCCATTTCCTCCACCCTCATTTACATTACTTTCCAGAAAACTGTGGTGACTTTAGGGAGGAACACGGAGAACGGTTCCATCAGAATATTCATGTAATGGAAGAGAGGTACCAAGGAAGATGGGATGTCAGCATGCTTGCAGACTACTGCTGGTGCCTCAAGAGAGATATTTCACAAGCAAAACATACACGAAAATCCTTGCGAAAATCATTAGTTCCCCCAAAATGTTCACTTATGTCTTCTTATTCATTACTTTTATATTGAGTGTGATTGTCCACATATTTTTATATGTATTTTGTACATTTCCGGGTAAGGTAAAGCTAATATTTTTGATAATAAGAATGTTTTGAATTGTAGATCAATTCATTTCATAGTTATTTCCTCTAATAATTTAAATAGCACAAAAACTTGATTTGATTGAGGAAAATGAGGAACATTTTTGAACTCTGCATGCAATAAACATATCGTAACCGTTAATAAACTTTAGAACTCTAAAATGTAGCAGACCATTTATTATTATTATTATTATTATTATTATTATTATTATTATTATGTATGTATGTATGTATGTGTGTGTGTAAATCTGTGTGCAAGTGTAAGTAAATCTGTGTGTAAGTAAATCTGTGTGTAAGTGTAATATTATTAATAATATTAATATTAATATTAATATTAATATTAATATTAATATTAATATTAATATTAATATTAATATTAATATTAATATTAATATTAATATTAATATTAATATTAATATTAATATTAATATTAATATTAATATTAATGTTATTTAATATGAATGATATTAATATTAATATTAATAAGCCCAATAATATTAATATGTATTAATATTGAAGATCAATATTAATATTAATTTTAATATTAATTTTATTAATATTAATATTAATATTAATATTAATATTAATATTAATATTATTATAATATTATTAATAATATTATTAATATATATTAATAATATTATTAATAATAAAAATATTTAACACAATAATATGTAATAGCAATAACAATAACAATAATAATAATAATAACAATAATAATAATAATAATAATAAATGGTCTATATTACATTTACAGGTTCTAGGGTTTGTGCTTGGTTACGATATGTTTATTGCATGCAGAATTCAAAAATGTTCCTCATTTTCCTCATTTAATATTAATATTAATATTAATATTAATAATATTATTATTATTATATTAATATTAATATTAATATTAATATTAATATTAATATTAATATTAATATTAATATTAATATTAATATTAATATTAATATTATTATTATTATTATTATTATTATTATTAATATTAATATTAATATTAATATTATTATTATTATTATTATTATTATTATTATTATTATTATTATATTATTATTATTAATATTAATAATATTAATATTTATGTGTAATAAAATCATTGATATTTAATTAATACATATTATTATTTGTGTGTGTGTGTGTGTTATTATTATTATTATTATTATTATTATTATTATTATTATTATTATTATTATTATCATTATTATTATTATCATTATTATTATTATCATTATTATTATTATTATTATTATTATTATTATTATTATTATTATTATTATTATTATTATTATTATTATTATTATTATTATTATTATTATTATTATTATTATTATTATTATTATTATTATTATTATTATTATTATTATTATTATTATTAATTCGACAGGAACTTGCTATGGATTTGTAGAAACTTTTCTGTTTTGGCTTTTGGAAGACCTTGGAGCTGATAAGAGTTTGATGGGTATAACTGTAACAGTTGGGGCAGCATTTGGCATACCATTGTTAATGGTTTCTTCCTTTTTTATTAATAAACTGGGTTACGTGAATACTATGACTTTATGTTCCTTCATCTACGTCATTCGTTTTATTGGTAAGCAGTTCCTTCTTCTTTACCCATGAAAATGTATTATACATTTAATGCCAAAATTTTTATATAATAAGTAGGATATAAATTTTCCCACAGGATATTCTTTAATCACTAACCCCTGGATGGCAATGCCTTTTGAAGCTCTTGAGTCATTTACAAATTCTCTATTGACTGTTACATCGATCTCTTATGCTGGAACGCTTTCCAGCCCTTCTACAGTAGCGTCCATGCAAGGTCTATATGGTGGAACGTATCATGGCGTTGGTAAGTTGACTTGTTTTAACATTTCTAAATTAATAAAATAGGTACAACTTCATTAAGGTTAAAAACAAATTTAGTGCCTCCTTTGCGCTTAGCCTTAGTTTATATTTATGATGTTTTCGAGTAATATAAAAGTGATATTTAATCTAAATTTGCTTATACTGTGTCTAAAAATAAAGGAATTATGTTTTCACCTTCCCAAATTCCTATTAATTTATTTTCAGGTAGAGGTGTCGGAAGCCTTGCTGGAGGTATAATGATAAAACGCTTGGGAAATCAATTAACCTTTCAATTATTAGGAGCTACATCTGGTGTAGCTGGAATATTGTATTTTGTTGTAAGCCGAATAATTTCAAGAAAAGATAAGGAAAGTTCTTCTGATGATATCAAGTCTACGAAGGACACTACTCTTCCTGTTGAGTACATCTCTTTCTATTATAGATAGATCCAAATGATATATTTATATATATATATATATATATTAATATATGATATATATATATATATATATATAGATATATATTATATATATATACAATCACATGTAATATATCATGCATTAGAAACATTAGATTTTATTTACTAAACCGACAAAACAAAAATGGGTGATATTGAATGACTGTATCCTGACCATGCAGTGGCTTCATAGATGCTAGTTTTATACCGTGGCTGAACAATACTCGGATAAATGCGTGATTTTGAATTCAAGAATGAACCGTGTGCATTTAATATTCCTGTCCCGAATGTGTGTTTGTTGTGTTGCGGTGCGTGGGCAAATGCTTATTGAGCAGAAGAGTTTGGCAGTGGGCGGGTTCGTTTGCGGTAAAAGAAATTCTTTTCTGTTATTTGAATAAATTTCTTTTTTTTTCATTGTACGTCGTAAAGTTTATGTGATAAAAAGATGAAAAAAAAAAAGAAACAGTTCACAAAGACGTCTGTTTTTATAATTTTTCTTCAGGATTAAGAAAAAATTACGTATATATTATTATATATATAATATATACTAATATATATCAGTGCTATAGTAACATTATGATATTATAAACATGAGATATATATACATATTATATAGGCTATTTTAAAAATTATTTATTAATATATATATATATATCTATATATGAATATATGTATATTATATATAATAATATATATATATATATATAATATATATATATATATATATATATATTAAATATATATATATACTATATATATATATATATAATCTAAATATATATTTGTATATATATTTAATATATTTCTATATTTAATATTTATAGTATTTTTTATATATTATTTTAATTATTACTTAATACTGATTATATATTATTATTATTAGGGTCATTATTATTATTATTATTTTATCTATTATTATTTATTATTATTATTATTTTTTTATTACTTATGTTTTATTCATTATTATTAATTATTATATATTATTATTATTATTATTATTATTATTAGTTTATTCCACCAAACTTGCCAACTGAAATAAGTTTCTGAGCTTTCGAAAACTTTCATTAAAGTTAAATTTATTAGTTACTTGCTTTAATTTTTAGTTAAACTTCATTGGCTATCTTCTGAATCATATAAGCAAGAAATAAAAAATTCAATGTTGCCCGAGTAAGAAAAGAAAACCATTGAGCATCGTTGTTAACTGTGTGTCACACGTTAGGTTAAGGATGATGAAACATTTTCGTAACTTTATTTTTTCATTTAAAGTTGGTGCGACAATAACCATTTCCCAGTTTGCAAATAAAAATTATAATCAGTTTAGTAGGAAAAAAAGTTCTTCTTTTTCCAGCTTTTTATAAGAAATAAAACACTCTTGTAAAAATAATTATCCTATTGTGATGAAAGTATACGCTAATGGTAAGATCTCCCCCAAACCTTTTCATATTTGTAATTGAAATGAAAATTGGTGAGTAGAACAAGTTATTATCAATTCCAACTTTATGTTTAAGCAAATTTCAAACTGACAAAGGAATTTTAATGTAGAAAAGACATAGGAAAAAAAATTATATGAGCCATTTTGGATCCTTTGATTTGTTAGTTTTATATGCAATTTGAAATTATATATATAAATATACGATTAAATAAATTTTTATTTATACTATATTAATATATATATGTATGATATAATTAAAAAAATATAGATAATAATATAATTATTTAAAAAAATGACATAGATATAAATTTAAAAAAATGACATCAGATTTGAGTGTTTTACATAATCTGGTTTTAATATGATTAATGATGTATATGAAACTTGTATTTTGTAGGAAAGAAAATTTTCTGTATTACTTTTTTTTCTAAAATATTTGAAATTTAGATATATTATACATTAATAGATTTTAAAAATTTTAGAATATAGACTATCAAAGTGTGTAAACCATAAATACCAAATAATTTGTAATCCCAAGCCAAATAAATTGCCATTATGCGTCTGCAAAATCTGAAATTCTGCAACATTATCGGCCTTTACTCTAACTTTTACTTTGCTGAATACCACCTCTGCTTTAAATCTCCTCTATTTTTCTTAACTGAAATTCGGGTGTTTGGGCACTGAGCAAATCCTACTCTGTTCTCTTTTACTCTTTATCTTCAGTTTTCTGCCAAGGACGGCTGTCGTGGTTAGGTGCGCAATAATAATGTTTGTTCTCGTGTCTCTGATTTAGAGTCTTTTAAAATTTCTACCTTTTTCCTCAGACTACCATGTCAATCTACTACTAAAATCATTCTCTACATCTAGTATATCTGTTTCATAATTCTGCTGAGTATCCTAAATCCTTCGATGCTTAAACTGCAAATTAGAACACATTCTTCTCCTTCACCTTCTCATTCTACCTCTGGATTTCTCGATTACAATCTTATTTCTATCATACTCTTTTACTTCTCTAAGTCTAAGCAGGAAAGATTCCCGCCTATAGCGATGAAACGTTTTTGACACTTCGGTACTGGAAAATTGATTCGGACTAACAGTCGTACTTCTTTGACTTCCAATGGAATAACTACTACTCCGATTGGAGGAGTTCCTCGGAGTTTGCTGAAGGCATGACTGAGGTGATTCTATCCGTCATGGAGAGGTACATTCTATATTCTTTCCCTTCAAATATATCTAAAAGCCTTGGCTTAATTCTGCTTGTTCTCGTGCTACTCGTCGGAGGGACGCTGCCTTCTAGAATGCAATTTATATTTCATCCCGGAATCTTGTCGAATCAAATCTTATTAACACCATAAACTCTTCTTCTTAGAAATTGCAGTAATCTTTCTGGTTCCTCCTCCTCTCTTTCTTTCTGATATTTTATAAAAAGCATATATTTTGACTTTACATGCCATAAATATCTTGCAAGAAATTAAAGTTATTTCAATTTAAATTTAATTTACGCACGCAAGGGACTGATATCTATTTCCAAAAATTCATAAAAATTGGATGAATTGTAAAAATAATTGGAACAAATTTCAATTTTGACAATTTTTGTTAAACATTGAAACTATCCTTTAAGTTATTCACATTTTTTTATGAATTTTTCTTGAAATTTATTCTTTATAATATTTTGAATACTTATATACAGTAAATTAATTTCATTTTGTTTAAAGGAAAAAAAAATCTTAGACACTTCTATAAAACGTATTTGGCTCATGTGGGTTATCTGCCTCCAGTTAAGTTCATTTTTTTTTTCATTTTTTTTGGTGGTTACCGTTACAATTAAATCTCAGTCAATTTTTTTTCAAAAATCTACGTAATCGAATAAAAGTATTGAAAGATCTGTTTGCTCAAGATGCGTGTTTTTTTTATAACAATGCAAAGCGAAATAAATTATAAATATAAAAATAAATTACATAATATATACAGTATACGTTAGTTATAGGTTATGTTGAGCTTAGTTGGTTTACATAGATTTAAACTTATTTTTTTAATATTTTTAAAGGTGTGAAGCTGTTTCAATTTGATTACGCATTTTTCTTGGGCTTCAGTTTTTATGGAAATGTGTTCGAATTCATGTGAATCGATATGTATAGTGGAGGTGGAGGCAGATAACACCACATGAATCCACAGTATTTTATTCAGTTTAATAAGATTATAGAAATGCATAAATTTCAATACCCGATGCATTTTAAATTTTAAAAATCAAAAACACTTTTTAAAATAAAAAGATCTTTCAGTAAATAAGCTTATTATAAATTCACTTAAAATTTGTATACATTTTTTCTTAGTATATATTATGAAATTAACCTGAAATTTTCTAACACCTCATTAAATGATTATTCTGATACAAAATAAGTCATTCAGATTTTTATGAAAAAAAAATGCTTAGTTAATTATTGAAAGATCACGATGGTGAAGATAGATCTTGAAATTACTATCCCACCAGTTGAGGCATTTCTGGAATAGGCCATTATCATACTTATATGTATATATATATATATATATATATTATATATATATATATAATATATATATATATATATAATATAAGCATATAATGTTCTATAAATAATACACAGTTTATATATATATATATTATATCCCAAAAGCACTTATTATGTTTTAAATGTATTTTGAAATGTAAAGTGTAATTAAAACTACTATCAATTATTGAGCTTTAAAAAACACTGATACTGAATTATCAAAATTTAAAAATAAAAAAATTTTTTTTAAAAAAACGAGACAGAACGAATAGAAAAAAAGACAACTGTTCATTAATAAAGACAGCATTTATCTAAAGGATTTCGTTGAAAAAGAATATTTTTAGTTTTTTCCCTATTCAAGGCTAAATTGACAACAAAAATAAATAAAATTAAAATAAAATTAAGAGGGGGCGTTTGAAAAGTTTTCTCAAGAAGCTTTTAAAATTATATTACGTAATTATTTAGAAACAGCGAGAAAAATAACAAAATAAAACGAGTTGCTCTTCAATAAAAAAAAAGAGCCTTTAAAAAATGAGCAGGAGAGACGAGAGAGAGAAGAATGAGAGAGAGAGACGAGAGAGAGAGAATGGAGAGAGAGACGAGAGAGACGAGAGAGGAGAGAGAGCACTTTCATTTAGAATGAAGTACGATATAGAGAAATGCGTCGGTTCTTATGGAGGTCATTTTCATTTAGTCTTTGAACGGTACGTAGCATCAAATATTTGTTTTCTTCATTAACTTAATGAACGAATTAATGAATCAAGCGAGTGTCATTCTTTCCTTCTTGAACGTCGATGTTATTGGCTTTTTAATGCAAAATTTCTTTTTGTCAGAGAAGAAATAATGACACAAGGATAGGCATAATCATTAGGTTTCAAGTAGGCACAAAATAGAAAGTTGCTCTCTTTGATTCTTGTAATAGACAAGGAAGATATATATATAGTAATACCTCTACGTCCTATTATATTATTATATAATTATATATAGATATATATATTATAGTATATATGATATATATATAATATATATATAATATATTATATATATATTATATATATATATAAAAAGAGAGAGAGAAGAGTGAGATAGAAAAGAGAGAAGATGGTAGCCTTTGAAACAGCTGCCGCTGATCTTTCTCCTATCTGTATTGGCGGCACTTGAGGAAAAATGGTACTTAGTTTTCAACTGCCTCAATAAATACAAGTTTCTTGTCAGTTTCATTTTTTATGCTACCCGACTATAATTTTCTTAAACATACAACATAATATCTTCTTCAAAAACACACAAATCAAACCTATACACTTGTTCTATAATATTTTTTGAACAATTTCCTTTGTTTTGGATTTACATTATAGAGCGATGGAATCACATTAATTTTCTTTCTAAACCAAGCTTCAAAAAGAGGTTGATGCTTTGAGGCACCTTCGGAAGCTTCTTTTCAGGCACACTCAGTGATTTTGTTTGATGTATGATATATATATTATAAAATGTATACAATATATACTATTTATATATTAATATAGATATATAATATATATATACTATACTATTATATATATATAATATATATATATATATATATTTATATAATATATATATATATATACAAATTATCTTTCAACCCAGATGTGGCAGCTTGTGAGCCGTGGGGAGTCTGCTACACTGACTCAAATAATATTATAATATATATATATATATTATAATATATATATATATATATATATATATATATATTATATATATATATATATAATATATAGTAGCGATATTCGCGCTGTGGAACATGCATCACATGATCTCGGTGGTTCCACTACACAACACACACAATTCTCCTTGATAAGGTGTAGTCTAGGGCTCTTTGGGGGGAACTTGTTAACTCTCCTACTCTCACTAACTCTCTCCAATCTTTTTTTTATCTCTTACTCTCCACTAACTCTCTCTAACTCTCACTAAATCTCTCATCTTTTTTTTAACTTTCTCTTACTCTCACTAGCACTCTCTAAGCTCTCACTACTCATCTCTAATCTTTTTTCAAGCCGTCAGAACTGTGCCTCAACACTCCTCATACTCCTTATTACACACTCCTATATACTCCTTATAACACTCCTTTTGAACTTTCAAGTCGAGTACCTATTCCTTTGAGGGAAACTCGTACAGCTCGTCTTTACACACAGTTTCACCCTTTCTAATGTCCAAAACTATCTCTGACCCCCAGACTTAACGTGCATGCTCAATTTCTCATGCATACAACTGGTAAAATTCTGGAAAAATTCATTTATCTATTTTTAACAAACAACTTCATTTGATTGCACACTTTCGAAGCGCGTGTTAATGGGAGGAGGGGTATGTCGGCCATTGATCTGCCTATGATTTTAGCTCTCCCCAAACTCTGGTGGAATTTGGTATGCCTCCGGCCCTTGGCTACAGAAGATATATATATATATATATACTATAGTATATATATAATATAATATAATATTATATATATATATTATTATAATTATATATATATATATCTTATATATATATATATATATTATATAATATACTTATACTATATTCTACTACCAGTTAAAGTAGAAGAAAGTAGTAAGTAGTAGTGTAAGCATGGCTTCCCCTCAAACCTTTAATAGAGATGCGAAGCCGGAGCCGCAAGGTTTTGCGAGCTAGAAGAGGATCCGCGAGGCAGAGTTTTTTGGAGTGAGTTTAGCGGAACGAGAAAAGAAAGGTGAGCATGCTAGGCTCCGGGCAATTACATATTTTTGTTACAGGTAATTACCAGGCTCATCACAAATTTTGTCTGATATTATATAATATATATATATATATATATATTATATATATATTTTATTTATATATATAATATATACTTTACCAATTTTATAAAAATATATATATTATATATATATTATATATATATATATATATATATATATATATATAGTATATTATTTATTTATTTTCTTGCGCTGAATTCAAAAACTATTTTGGCTTTTGTCTATCGCCTCCAGGTTTGCTGCTATTCATATGAAAACAATAAAAAAAATCCATTTATGAACTGAATTAGCAGATTTTTTTTTTTTTTTCATAAAGGAAAAATATCGCGATATCTTTTTTAGATATTATTTGTCCATCAATATGAATTTTTTTTCAGAGCATATATAATTGTGCGAGGTTCATATTTTTTATTTCAATCAATCGGTTTGCTTTTTCCAACAATTTTGCTCAAAGTTTACTGAAAAAAAAATTTTTGTTTTGTAATTTTTTTTTTATTTTTTTTTTTTATGTGAATAAAGGGAAAACAAAGTGATAGGCACAAACTAGTATGATTTTTTTATTCAGCGCAAATATACACAAAAGAAACAAGTATCGGATTATGAGAAAAAAAAATGTGTCCTGTGTTGTTACATTTATACTACAGTATATATATATATTATATATATATATATATATATATATTATGTATATCATTATATATATAATATATGATAATATATATATTATTATATATATAGATATAGTATATAATATAATATATATATAATAGTATCATAATGATTATAACTATATATATATATATATATATATATATATATATATTAGTATATATATATATAGGTATATTAATATATATATATAATTATATATATTATATATAATATATATATATTTATATATATGGGAAGGGAAGTAGAGCTCCTAAAGCGATGAAATTATTCCCCATTGGACATATATGGAATGTTTGGGGACATCTCAAAGCATTCCAATGTCCAGTGATTCACCCCTCTTGAGCTCATATTCACATTTTTCTTACACTGTAGTAGGATCTCCTTTATTACACATCATAAAAAAACTATTTCAGACAACACTTTTCCTCTAAAAAAAATGGCAACAGCACTATTGTCATCGAAGGAACCTAGAGGAACGGCTTCCAAATATAGTCCCTCATCCACCCGTTCCCCATCCCCCAACTTTTGAGTGGGGACGGCCTCCAGTGGTAGAGGTGGTGCCGTCACGAAATTGCCGTCTTGTTCCGATGCACGGCCTTTCTTCATAAATTTACGTCATCTTCGCAATCTTTACACTAATTTCCATTTTATTAAACATCACCTTCATCCCCTAAACTTCATCCCTTATTCTTAACCGAAACTGAAGTTGAACATCACATCTCCTCCCCTAAACCTCATCTCTTATTCTTAACCGAAGCTCAGGTGTTTGAGCTCTCTCTCTCTCTCTCTCTCTCTCTCTCTTCTCTTCTCTCTCTCCTCTCTCTCTCTCTCTCTCTCTCTCTCTCCTCTCTTCTCTCTCTCTCTCTCCTCGCTCGTCTCTCCTCTCCTCATCTCTCTTCTCTACCTTACTCTTTCTGTTGACTCTTGTTGTCTCTATCCTCAATTTTCAGTCAAAGGCGAGGTTTTTGTGCATATGTAAACTATGATGTTGTTTGTCCTCCATGTTTCTGATTTGGAGTCTTTCGAACTTTCTACCTTATGGCTAAAGCTATCTTGTCAATCTACTACAAAATTCATTTATTATCTATATATGTCCCCTAACCAACCGACTCTCCTAAATTCTTCGACTACTTAAACTACAAATTGGAACACGTTCTCTCTTCATCAACTTTGTCTAAAATCATTCTTGGGGATTTCAACGTTCACCGCCACCAATGGTTTTCCACTAATTCTCAAGGTACAGCTGGTGAACTTGCTTATCACTTTTATATCCTGACATCAAGTGGTAGGTGTAGCTCTCTACTCGAATCCCAGATCATCTTGGAGATGACACCAATATTCTAGACCTTTAAGTAACCTCTAATCCTTCTCCTCATCCTCATTCGCAGGAAAGACTCCCCCCCCCGCACCTATGGCGAAATGACTGGTCTGACTACTGCTTTCGTTGGAAGGATCGCTCCGAGTGTGCTGAGCGCATTACGAGATGATTTATATCTGTCATTGGCAGGGGTGTAACATTTAAATTAATTCTTTCCAATTACAATCTAAACTAAAAATCTTCAGCAAAACTTTAACACTCTGCTTGTTCCTTGTGTGATATTCTCCACAGAGACGCTTCCTTTAGCAATTACCATCGTCTTCAATCTCCAGAAACTCTTCCAACTTATATTTTATCTCGGAATCGTATCCAAAATCTATTCTCCCCGAGACTAAAACCTCTTTTCTCTGTAGAAATTGAAATAATTTTACTGGTTCCTTTTCCTCTCACCCTTTCTGGCATTTTGCAAATAATGTTATATTTTTAACTTTGTTCTTCCTCTTTTCTCTCCTCTAGTATTTTTCGACGGTACAAATCCCGCTTTATCTTCCGCTTAAGCTGGCTCTTCTCTCAAACTTTGCTTTTGAATTCCACTTTAGACGATTCGGGTACTCTTTATTCCTTCCATCCACCTCCTTCAACTCATTTTGTCCTACTATGAGTAATTATGTATGGATTTTTGTTTGGTTTTATTTTCCTCTGAGCTAATTAGAAATGAATTACGGATAACGCATCAAATTATGATCTTTTACCTTTGGAAACAACGTAAATAAGGAAAATGAGAGAACTTGAGGAACTGGTGAATATGATATAGATTTTATTGAATGTCAAAACGAAGAAGTATTAGTTGATTTTTAGAACGAACGTGATAAAATTTATGAAAGATTTATGTTTTCAACTGCAACGCTAATATTAATTGTACGCATGAAGTGAGGTGTTCACACTTTACAATACTCTTGTAACAAATCTTGTAAAGAAGGCGAGACAAATAGCAAAAGAAAGCACGCCCCAAAATTAATGGAAGTTTTAAAGCGTCAAGCTGGAAAAGTGAGGTACACCTGAAGTTTCTGTTCCCAACAGTCAATAAGAGCAAATTGAAACCTTTGTGTAAAATTATTAAAATATTATTACCTTGCAACAAAAAATTCAAGTAGAAGACTTGGCTGCTAGAAAATTTTAGAGAGATTGGAAGTATATAATTAATGTATTAGAAAATAAAGGATATATTTTAGCAAATGACAAAAAATTCCGTGGAAGAAGGAAAAAAAAGGAAAGAAAATTTAGCTAAAAATAAAATATCTTTCTTACCACATATGTTGATTCATAACTTATCATCTTCCTCAGACTCAAGATCTGATATTAAAAGCTAGCAATGCTCTTTGTGAACAAAGACTTAAAATGAATAACACTACCAAAAAGGAATCCCACGTCGGAGTCAGATAGTTCATCAGTTTCATGAATTTTTTTCTTGTGGTATCTTGTCAAGTGAAAATGAAGAAGGCAGTGTTGATATGCAATTGGACCAATTGGAGTACGCCGAAAAACAATTGAAAATTGACAATCATTCAATAAAAGCCCTTCAACCCAAAAATCCTCTGAAAAAAATATACAGCAGAACTATGTAAGGCATTAGATGTCATAATGAAAACCAACCGAAAATCAATGTTAGCAGATACGGAGGCAAATCAAATTACAGCTTTCCCTCACACCTCACACTCAAGTGAGTGTTGAGCGCTTATTTTCGGATCTAAAAGTAATAAAATTTAATCTAAGGGCATCGTTAATTGAGATTTGTTTGGAAGTAGTTTTATATTTATGAAACACTAGTTTTGAATAAAATTATATTACGTATGTTCATATAATTCAAAGAAGAATTATTTTAAAAGTAAGAAAGAAAATAAATTTTAACATTTTATATCTATTTTTAAATTTTCAATAAAAGATTTTCTAACTTTTTTAAATTTATGTTAAAATAAAGTGTCACTTACCAATCTTTATACTTTCCTACCACTGAAGCCATAATATTCTCATAACCAGAGAATTAATATGACAAGTGTAAAAATAACATGAAGATTGGAACACATTTATAATTAAGGATAGTTCGTCGAACTGAAGACCAAACAACTTTAAAAGCGAGTGGTACAGGATCTTAGCAAGTATCGGAGTGTGGTAACAAGATTTACGGTTCGCAGCCCTGCGCCTTAAGGCTTAAGCCAATATCGCGGTCAAAAAATCCAACCCAGGACTTCACAACACCGCGACAGAACCTCATTGTCATATTGTCATATCTAGTCAATGTCAAGGTTCACCCTCTGGGCTGGTTTTCAACTAAGCACCCCTACCACGTACCTCTTACATCCTCTTAACTTACCGACCTATCATTCTCTTTCCATTTAACCAAGCAATCTTAATAAACTTTCGGAACAGACTGCGCCTTAGATCTACACATTTTATTCCACACCATAGATTCGCTACTACTATACATTAACATCGGCCACAACATACCCTCATGTAGAACCCTAGAGCACTCAAGACTTAGTCCCCTTTCATTCACAGAATATTTAATTGCACCAGCCACCATTCTACCACTCATGACTTCCTACTGAAAGTTTCCTTTTCATCTAACATACAGCCTAAATTTTTAAACTCAGATACATGTTCCAATTGCTCACCATACAACATGATTTCATACTGTGGACTCTTCCCACCCAGCAGCAACTCATTACTCTTATCTACATTTACTTTCAAGCCCACTCCTTTCAAACAGGCTGCCAAACCCCTCTACCAATCCTCTCAAACTTTTCTTCAAAAATTGGTCTAAAAAAAATCATCTGCTTACAATAACAGGGCACTCTCTATTCACTTCCATTCCCCCTACCTACCACTCACACCTTTATTTCTTTCACCACCCCATCCATATACATATTAAAAAACCATGTGTACATACCCTCATATAAGACCCTAGCGCTCTCAAGACTTAGTCCCTTTACATCCACCAACGATTTAATTGCACCAACAACCTTCCTACCATTCACATCTTTCTTACTTCACTATACGTCATCTGTTCGCTTTTCATCCACCATATATTCTTAATATTTAAACTCAGAGACTTGCTCCTGTTGCTCACCATCTAACATAACTTTACACCGAGGACTGTCCTCATTCACAACCAAAACCTTGCTCTTATCTACGTTTACTTTCAAACTCCTCCTTTTACACACCCTGTCAAATCCCTTTACCAATCCTCTCAAACTCTCTTCAGATTCATCACGCAAAACCAGATCATCCGCGTAAATAGGTATGGCACTCTTAACTCTCTTCCATTCTCCATCATTCTAACACCTTCCCCTGCCACCCGCCACCCCCACCTCTAATTGTTTCATAACTTCATCCATGTACAAATTGAATAACCAAGGAGACATAACACATCTTGCCTCACTCCGCTATTAATATTAAACCAATCATTTTCAACTCCATTTATACTTTTGATTCCATTCAGAAGCTTAACACCAACACCATATATTACTAACACTTGCAATTAGAGCTTCCTTACTTAAATTCCTATTTCATACGACCTGTTGCCAAATCCATAGAACCTAAATTCAATTTTCTTTCTTTCTTTTCTCTCATTTTCTTAATCATTTCTTATCAGTGTAGAGATTTGATCTGCACATTCTCTACCACTTCTAAACTCACCTTGTTCTTCCCCAATCAGTCCCTCAATTACTCAACCCACTCTTTCGACCAAATTACCAGCACATATCTTCCCTACAACACTCACTAAACTAATATCCCTATAATTAATACATTAATCCCTCTTCTCCTTACAAATAAGGGTATTATTACTGACCTCTCTCCAAATCGCCTCGGAACCACCCTCCACAAACGCTTGTTACACAACTTCCGAATCCACTCAATCACCATCTCGCCTCCGTATTATGAATCTCACTTTCACCAGTAAACTTCATCCGATACGGGACCATCACCTGCAGATAATTACTATAATTAATATAATATATAGTATATATATATATATATATAATATATATATATTATATATATTATATATATAATATATATATATATATAATATTATATAATATATATATATATTATATATATATATATATATATATATATATATATATATAATATATGATAATATATATATAATATATACATTTTATATATATATAATATATATATATATAATATATAATATATATTATATATATATATATATATATATTATAATTTATATATATATATATATATATATATATAATATATATATTATATATATATAAATATATATATATATATATGTATCATATAATATATATATATATATATAGTATATTATTACTATATTATATATATTATATATATAATATATATTAATATACTATACCATGGGCGTAAGCGGACAGGATTTCAATTAGGAGCAAGTTGGAGTGATATATATATACATATATATATATATTATATATATATATTTATATATATATATATTATATATATATAATAGATATATATATATATATATATATATATATATATATATATATATATATTATATATATATATATTATATATAGATAGATAAGATAGATAAGCTTTTGGAGGCCGCCAAATGCTATTCGACCATGACTGATGGAGTTCTAGCAGAGAAGCTAACTGTATAAAAAACACACAGTAGTTGACTTTCATGCCCAAATGAAATTGAAAACACATTTAAAGACTATAGAAATGTCATTGTCTCATAATACGTTAGTATTGACATTTCACTAAAAAAACCTCCGTTCATTATCTATAGTAGTAGGGCTAACATCCGCTCGCCCAAACCCACCTGAGCGCAGGAAAACCAAACCTACCTGACCGACCTTCTCCTGACCTTTTTTGACCGTTGACCTTTTTTGAGCCTCGAATTTTTTTACCTGACCTTGACCTTTTTGAGCTTCGAATTTTTACCTGCCTTGAACCTTTTTTGGCGATTGACCTTTTACGGACCAACCCTTCGCTTCCATGGGTCTTTTGGCCACGGTATTTTTTTGGACCCTTAATTTTTTGGCAACCCTAAATTTTTTGGCAACCCTAATTTTTGGTAACCCTAATTATTAGCACCCTCGAAGAACGGGTTGCGCCAAACGGTGGCGTCAGCAACCGTTGTACGTGTCCTACCCCCCTATTTTACGCCCCCCCTATTTTTTTTTTTCGACCGTGGGCCATTTTTTGCCCACGGTAATTTTGATCTTCCTTTAGGGGCTTAGCCCACTCTTTTGATGTTTTGGCCTTGATCTTGACCAACCTTGCAGATACCATGAGGGATCAATTTTGGCCCACGGTAATTTTGTGAGCTCCCTTTTGTTCTCCATGGGATCAATTTTGGCCCACGGGAAATTTTCGACACAACCTTTGGTATATCCATGAGTCAATTTTGACCCACGGGAATTTTGATCTTACCGCTTTAGGGGCTTGCCTATGTTTTGAGTCTTTAACTTCGTTTGACCTGATATTTCGGCTTTTACCTTGCCATCTTACCGTGAGGTCAAATTTGACCCACGGTAATTTTTGGGTTTCCTTTAAGGGCTTAGCCCTATTTTTGACGTCTTTACCTTTTTTTGACCATGATATTTCGTCCTTAACCTTGCCCCTTTGGTATTCCATGTGTCAATTTTGACCCACGCTAACCTTGATGGCTTTGACATGGATTCCAATCACCTAAGAAGTACCTAGCGGATGTTCTAATTAGTGTTCATGAGTTTAGATGGAGTGCCAGGTGAGTGCAGGCTGAGATGCCAAGTGAGTGCCAGATGAGCGTGCCAATGAGTGCCAAGTGAGTTCCAATGAGTGCCAAGTGAGTGTGCCAGCATGTGGCCAAGTGAGTGCACATAGTGCAACTGAGTGCCACTTTTTATCAAGCCTTTCTAGCCCTCCCCTGAGCCGTCGAATGCCTCTAATATGGGGTCTACCCCTAGGTTATAAGGTAATGAGGATTCGAATGGTGTACATTACAAGCTGCTAGAATGATTCCTACTACGATTTAGTATTTTTATAACACTTTAGCATGACAGAATATATAATCATAAAGAGAGTTACACAGTTGAGACAGTGATCGCAAACGTTATCCAGAGTCCGGTCCGCACGTCAACCATCCGCGAACCGCCGCCGCCGTGCGCCCGGCAGGGCGCAAAATTACCGCGTAACCGCCGCCGCGTGCGCCCGCAGGCGCAATATTCCGCGTACGTAACGTTCGCCGCGAATGCGTCCGCAGACAGGCAAAATGTCCCGCAGTGAACGAAATATGATATTCAATGTAAAGTTTATTCAAAGTAATTCTCTTTCAAAGGATACTAACGAGTCATTCACTTTTTACTACAAATTTGTACGGAAATTTTATTAAAACATATACGTTTAGCATATCCTTAAAGCCGTAAAGCAGTTTAAACAATAGAGTGTTATTACCTTACACCTAGGGGATTAGTATGCCTTTGTTTTACTGCTTTCATGCTTTAACTTTCCTGCTTTACTGCTTTAACTCATCTTTTACTGCCTTTAACTTTCCTGCTTTACTGCTTTAACTTTCTGGTTTAACTGCTTTAACTTTCTGCTTTTACTGGCTTTACTGTTCTGCTTTACTGCTTGTAACTCACATACATTAATTCCTTTAAAGCCAGTAGAAAGACAGGCTAAAACAAATAGAGGTGTTACCAACACTAGGGGGCATTAGTATGCCTTTTTTTTTACTGCTATTCTGCTTTAACTCACACACAACACAGCAACGACACACGAAAACACGATGGACTATACATATTCACAACCCATAGCCACAACAACCACACCCAATCCAACCCATTAACCACCACAGAACGACGCCACCACAAAGGCAACAACTCAATCAAGATCCTGAGCGACAGGCACAGGACCCCGGCAGGACCTGCGCCCACGCAAAACAAAGCTTGCATTTACTGCTTAACTCATGCTTTACTGCTTTAAACTTCTGCTTTACTAATTTGTAATGACATTACATACCTTAAAGCAGTAAAGCAGTAAACAATAGAAGGTGTTGACTAACACCTAGGATGGATTAGTATTGCTTTGGTTTACTGCTTTACTGCTTTACTCACTTGCTGCTTTACTTAACTTCTCCTAGCTTTACTGCTTTAACTCTGCTTTACTGCTTTAACTCATATATTTTAACATATATGTTTTCTTTTATATTTTTGTTCTTATTACTTTTTATTATTCTGATTTTTATTTTGATTTTTAATACATTTTTTATTTTTAATTGTAAATGTAAGAATAAACACACACAGAGTTTCGGTTATATAAACATTTATTTAAATAAAATTGCCAAGAATTTTTATTAAAACGTTTTTATATATAAGAGTTTTTAAGGGACAGTAAAATCGCGTAGTTTTCATTTTAAGCCATTTATTACATAATCGAAACTATAAAATGCATTGAATACAAATTTTTAGCATCAAATATATTTATACAAGTTTATTAAAAACATACATTATTTAAAAAACATTATTAATGATAAAATACAATAGACTCACACATAAATTGGAATATTAAGGACTGAAACGGGTTTAAATAAGAACATCAGTTTTACACAGACTTACAATTATTATATTTTAAAAATAAAGTAATATATAATGATTATTCATATAAATTTTAAGTTCAAAAAATCAAATATGTGACAGTATCGCTTTTTTGCTCGTATAAACGGAAAATCCATGTCCTGATTGAGGGTGATGATACGACGGCAATGTACTGAATATGAAGCAGGATTGTCCTTCTCCAACTTTACAGAGTTAATTTCGTTAATAGCGAACACACCTAAAAAGCGAGGTTCATTTTTAAACAACGATTTTATATTTCCTCTTCATTCATCTTAAAATTCAAAGTACGTTGCAGTAACTCTGTCCAATTATGAATGAGTTTGAGGGATGCTCAGAGACTAAGCACCATACAGTGATGAGGTGATTGTAGAACGATATCCAAAGAAGAGACTTAGTCCTAAGCTTCCCTTTCCTCAAAATGTTTAAATGATAGGCGTTACAAGATGAAAGGTCTGCAGTAAGATCAAAGGCGTATAAATTATATTCTTGGCGTATTCTTCAAGATTTAAACCTGTTCCGCTATCATTACATGATACAGTATTGGCTATTAAGTAGTAAAAAGGACGAGTACAGAGAGATAGGTCTCCGTTGCTATAACATTTCACTATCACGTCCGTGAGGTAGTTCCATCACATGTAAATGTGATGCCCTAAGTTGCCGAAAGAGCGCTGCTTGAATTTATAAGGGTGACGTTTTTTAAATTCCGAGTAGGCTTCATGTTCACACAATCACCTATTATTCTTTCTGTAGGTAAAATTTCCGTTACAAATGTTAGGGATATTGATACTCGATAACCCTTGAGTGAAATTTAAATATCTTGGTTTTAACTCTCTTAATAGGGTACTTTTCTGTAGTATTCAAAAGCGAATTTTAAATTCTCCACATGCTTACTGTGTGATAATTTCACTTTTTCAACATAGACGATAAGCCTTCCAAACAGTTTGAACAGGTTCAGGACATTACAGTGTAGCAGATAGGTTTACTTTTTTTTTAAGAGCAAATTTAGGATTTGATCGTGATAAAATGATTCAAGTATCTACAGATGGTAGAATTGGTCTTTCTTGAGAGAAGATATCGCCAATTTACGTCACGTAAAAATTCATAAGTATTATTTATGACTTTAGCTGCTTTATATATATGTTGCAGCCTCATCTTTGAAACTGTAAAAACCACATTATTTGAGATGAGATTGCTTAGCATCGTCTGAATAATTTAACAAATGTTCCATATGACATCTATATAGATAATTTGCAGCTAGATGCACCTAAGTGAGTTCCGTTAAGATAGACTTCAACCTGGGTGAAACATGTATATACAAGAAATTTGATTCTGTATATACTAATAATGGTCATCACCGTAGGAAGATCTGTACCTTCAGGTTTTGTCAATTTCGTTATTCTACATATAAAAACAGCATTAGAGGGAATCTAAGTTCTGATAGAAGTCGCCTGGAATATTGAACCTTAAAGGAGACATCATGTATTGGTACTTGAAATGCAAAGGATTAATACTGATAAAGTTGGACTCGCTAACGCTAATCTTTGTAGGGTTCATGGAGAAGAGATACGCAGTTCACTCTATACAACAACAGGACTAGAAGATGAAGGAAAATGCATTCTGCATGTGCGAGCTCTGGTCGTATCAAGATGAAACATTTTCATGAACAAACCTCTAACTTCATAACACAGATGTATAAAAGTTATCAGTTTAGTAATTAAATAGCACGAAATACACTCAATTACATTTTTTCTTTAGAGATTTTTTTCCGCTTAGCCTTTTTCTTTATGACAATCTTTCATTTTCCCTCGACAGCTCTGTCCTGAACATTTTAGTTCTTATTTTACAGCTTTAACTCATCACAACGCTCATTGAAACATCGGCTATGCTCTTTTAATGCCTGTCACGAGGAATTATTCCATTGCAGCCAATACTTTGAAATACTTAGTATGCCAAACCTTTTCTTTAGCTTTTTTACCCTATATATTCCCCACATCTCCTGAGTAGAGGCTTGGCCACTTCTCGCAAGCTTGGCGAAAA
Source organism: Trachelipus rathkii (assembly GCA_015478945.1). Lineage (NCBI taxonomy): Eukaryota > Metazoa > Arthropoda > Malacostraca > Isopoda > Trachelipodidae > Trachelipus > Trachelipus rathkii. Next base: position 15,579 of record JABUQX010017450.1, on the reverse strand, counting down.
ATCACCAGAGACCATACCCTCTGCATTTTTTGTTACCTCTGAATACCGTTCTTCGCATTCATACAGGAGTGTCTATTTCTATACATCTTTAACACTGTGAGAGTATGTTAACTGAATGAAAAAATATTATCGACTAACCTTCTTATATATTCCATTAATGCTGTTAATTACGCATCTGTTTCTGTTGCTAATATGAACTTTGGCCCATACAATGCACCGTGTGTAAAGGAAAAGGATTTCCTTCTACATCTTTTATTTGCACGCGTACAGAGTCAAAATTTGATCTATTGAGGTAGATAAGGAACATTAGGGAATGTTATAACTTTTTACTCTCTTGGGAAAATATACTTATACTTAATAAAGGAAAGCTTTAGTAATTAGCCTACATATTGCATGCATCAATTTATATTTAGAATACTATACATAAGCCATACCTGGAATGATTGAGATTTACGCGAACTGGTACATCGTAGATAATGCCAGTTACTCGATCTGCTTTCATCTTTTTGTCTCATGTGGAAGTCATTGCCCGGTTATTCTCCACAGATAGATATAACCCTCTTCAACATAGAAGGGATATATGAAGTATATCCAACTCAGCATCACGTCTACGAAAATGTTTTGCGTTGCCATGGTGATCGTTCGAGAAAAACATGTGTCCCGTCTGGCAGATACTACATTTATTTTTGAATTAAAGATATTATTACTTTAGTCTTCATACGGTACGCTTTCAGTTTTGTATACCAAGTCCTTACACATAATACTCATATTAAAGAGATCGTTTAAATGACTAAAAATAGCAGGAACCGATTTAAAATTAAGACCGTCGCAGAACAAATTCTTCAATGAAGTATTCTTCTGTAAGCAAGTGTGGATCGATATCATTTCTTTTTGCGCCAATTGTAGTTATTTTCAGAAAACGAGTACCTCCGCTGTGGATAATATAGTTTCAAACACCATTCTACACTCTGTTACACATCATTCCAGAATAGATTGTGAGGCAAATTTTCTATGTCCGTGTTTAATATCATTTCACATAATCCTACTTCGTATGCCTCTTTCAAGTTGTATAGGATTTCATTAACACAGTTGTAAAATCCGAAAGTTTATTATCAGGATGTAATCCAAAGAGGCTGAAGACTGTAGGAGCTTAAATAAAAAGTGATCTACACTCTCCGTGATTATAATGACAACTGATTAATGAATTCTATATCTATAACTATCACTTGCTTTTATATAAGTATTAAACTTGGCAGGATATTCGCTCCATTTTCACACAGTAATGCTTATTGTTTTTATCCATTTACCTCTCGTAGGCTAATATATTTTTCCAATTTTATATTCGTGTGAGTTGCAGGATTGACCTACTTTGTGTAATAAATGCAATTGTCATCCTTTTATTTATTTCACCATTTAAATCTGTCCAGATTAACTTAGAACATTTAAAACTATCACGGACTTGAATGAGTTGGTATTGTGGACTTTAAAAGACTTCCGTAGTCCAACCGGATTCATATTCTTTTTCTAAACCTTTCTTCTGTTCGAGAATCTCTTACATAATCGTTTCTTTTATTTCCTGAATATATTTTTATTTTGTTTGTTTTTTTCACCCATATGTGCCATACGGCCGCCTCTAGTTTTTGACATCTCTAAAGAAGTTGACTTTATAGTTCTATAGTAAGACTGTTATAAGAATAGCTGAGATCGTCCGTATATCAATATTATTAATAATTATTCATTTTAATAAATAACTATGCTTGCGTTCTTTAATAGTACGTATGACTCTTTCAACTAATTGCCGCTTTGATTTACGGAAAATGTTATATGATAATAGCTGTACCATACTTCCCAGAGCCATCTCCTGAAAACTCTCGCCCTTGAATTCCATTCGAATCTGTCCAAAATGATTTTAGGTGTTGTTTCTCCGCTAGCTCCTCTATAATTTCAAGATAAGCATCGGCGAACTGTAGCTGATCTCTTATCTTTTTATTGGCCTTCAACCACAATTAATCTAGAGTTATACGTCATTGTAAAAGTATATATTGAAAACCGTTATTATAAGAACTATATTTAATCATCTCAGTTAAATCTAATTGCCACACACTATCGACCTGCGGAGATATGGTTTTCCGTGTAGGAAATTTTTTTCTTAAAGGTTTATGTAGAGTAAATGCCTCTTCACCCTCCAAATATGCTTTTAACTCTTTTTTACTCAATTCATTAGTGATACTAAGCAACCTATTGAAGCCCCAAACTATGTTGGCTTCCTCAGATTGATAGTAATACTTACAATACTGCACTTTGCACTCCATTGTTGTCTACTGAACACAACATGTAAGACGTAATATAATATATATTATATAATATATATATATATATATACATAGATATATATATATATATATCATATATATTAATATAATATATATATATAATTATATATATATATATATATATAATATAATATATAATATATAGTATAATATATATATATATTTGTCACAAAAAATGTGATATTAGTTCACAAGAGAGAAAAAAGAAGAGAAAAAGGTCTAAAATAACATTTATTTATACACAAAAATTACAACTAAATAAATATATTTGATAATACATAATTACGATTTAATCCAACTAGACCTATTATAAGGTGTTTTTCTTAGTCGGCCTCTGGTAACACGTTTAAATTTATCTGAAGCTTAAGAAGTGCCTGAGGGACTTGAGTCAGGTCTCTTGGTGTCTTTGGAATATTATCCAAGTCTGCTAATCGCCGTATGCTATTTAAGATTAAACTTCTGCGGTAAAATTTAATAGTCTGAAGTTTCTTGTTTTGATATCATTACCATGCTTTTACAGGGGCCTTCTTCCAGTTACCGTGAGAGAATCCAGTAATCAAATCCACAATAATTTGATTCCTCTTAACCTATTTATCCATCAGATTACGATCTCCCCCTGTTCATTCAAAGTTAATTGTCTTTTAAAATTAGTATATAGCTAGTTTCTGATTTACGCACTCTAGATAATTACGTGAAGCTCTCCCTCTAGGATATTTTTAAATTTATCTTCATTTTTCACTTCAAGCTTTACTTCATTAGGTATATCAACATCATCGGGTAGCTGTTTACGTAATGGTGGATGTAGATGAAGTCTTTAAGATCGTATCAATTTGTTTTGTTGGCCGACCTGAATATAGATGCGTTTCTCATGGATGTTAAGTCTGACCTTTCAATATCCTGTACAACTTCTTTCTCATGATGTTGGTTATCTGATTCAACTTGTAGGTCAGATAAGCTAGGAGGTAGAGGCTGCTGGAAAGATAATGGGTCGTTCACAATATAAGGATTCTGGTGGTGCAACTGTTGCTGCTGATGTGAAAGAGGGTTGTAATGTCAAGCGATTGGGCATGTTAACTATCTGCGCTTGTTTTGGGGTTAGTTAGAATTGCATGAAACTGCGATTTGTGGATTTTTGCGCCAGTGTGCCGGCCAATAACTGGCCCTATTGAGTTGACGACAGTGATCAGAATCTGAGGAAACTGAATTCTGCACAGATGCCCTGTATTATTATACTTCATTTTCTCCATACTCATTATATGGAGTACAGCAACCTCTTCATTATGGGGGATAACCACTTAGTAACAAGGGCGGAGCATAACGGAGGAGAAGAAGTTTCAATGGCAGGAATAGCATCCTCTTCCTCATCTGTTTTTAGTAACTTCTTTTTATTTACAAATTTTTAATGTGAGGAGAGATTTTTTAATGATGTTTCTATAGCGACGTAGCTTTACCTTCTGAGTCTGTTTAAAGGAACATTCCTTTTATAAGATTTAAACAGAGTTCACATACACACTGGACGAATTTCTCATCCTCACTAAATTAGTTTCGTTTATTTCAGATGAAGCGTTTCAACTTTAAATTTTTTTTTATAAGAGGTAACTACTTTGCAACTAGAGCACTCATAATTCAGGTATGTATACAGTTTTTCTTCTCGTAGGGTTAGAAAGTGTGACGAGCAGCACTCTGTGCGTGTTTTTGGAGGTGAAGTTCACACATCAAATAATCGTGGGGGATCGGAAGTAACCTATTTATATACTTTTAAGAACTCTTTCCTTTGAAGAGGAAACATTTGAGTTTGCAATTACATATAACTTGACTCATGTCTCTTTCGTCCACAACAACCAATAAAATGTACTAGTGTGTTTAAAGAACAACTCGCATATGCTTGCTCAGATTGAAAAATATTACTGCGTTAGAAAAAACACAAGAGATATTTAAGAGGTCGAGAAATAAATGTGAACGCTTCTGCTATTTCCAAATTCAATTTGTGCATTAAATCCAGTCTAATACAAATAATATTTGTAGGGCCCTTGTATATTGTCCACCGATCTAATATCAAATATGCCTTCATGAAATTGAACCACACATCTTTATTATTCTTTTACATTTTTCCTGCTGAAAAACATTATAACACCATATTATTTTTAACAGGGGTTTGTTCAAAAATCTCCATTCCTTTAAAATATTTAATAATAGAAATTTACCACAACCTGTTGCGCTCCGCTAAAGACGACGATAGCCGGACTTCGGAACGCTAAATTTCTCACATCCATTCCTGTCAACGTAGATATTGAATAATGATGTTTACTTAAAGTTGATGAAATCAGTAAAAATAACTGTTTGTTTAATAAAAATTTCGTGCAATTTTTATTAAAAAAAATGTTTATAATTTAATAAAAACTCTGCGTGTTTTTATTCTTACATTAGACAAATAAAAATAAAAAAGTATTAAAAACAAAATAAAAATAAAATATAAAAAGTAATAAAAAAAAATAATAAAGAAAACATAATGTTAATTAAAATATATGAGTTAAATACAGAAAAGCAAGAGAGTTTGTTAAAGCACGTAAGACGAGAGTATTAAAGCGAGATAAGCAGTGAGTAGTGTTAAAGCAGTAAAGCAGTAAAACAAAAGCCAACTAATCCCCCTACGGTGTTAGGTAACACTCTATTGATTTACTGATTTTACTGCTTTAAGGGATGTAATGTATGTGAGTTAAGCAGTAAAACAGAAAGTTAAAGCAGTAAAGCAGAAAGTTAAAGCAGTAACTAAAGCAGAAAGTTAAAGCAGTAAAGCGAAAGTTAAAAGCACTAAAACATGAGTTAAAGCAGTAAAGCAGAAAGTAGTAAAACCAGTAAAGCAGTAAAACAAAGGCATACAATCCCCTACGGATGTCTTTACTGCTTTAACTCATTATGTTTTACTGCTTTGACTGCTTTAAGGATATGTAACAGTATATGTTTCTTAAATAAAAATTCGTACCAATTTGTAGTAAAAATGAACTGACTCGTAAGTATATTTGAAACGAAATTCTTTGAATAGTTTTTATTGATATATATATATTTTCGTTCACGCGGGAAATTTGCGTCTGCGGACGCACGCGGCCGACGGTTACGCGAAATATTGCGCCATGCGGGCGCACGCGGCGGCGGTTTCGCGGTAATTTTTGCGCCTGCGGGCGCACGCGGCGGCGGATTTCGCGGCATGGTTCACCTGCAGACGCGGACTCGGAAACGTTTTGACGATCACTTCTCAACTTGCTACACTCTTTAGAATATATAAATCTGTCAGCATATAAAGTGCATTAATAAAAAATACTCTCTCGTTAGGAATCATACTAGCAGCTGTAATGTACACAATAATCGAATCCCTCAAACCCTTATTACGTAGGGGTAGACACCCATAATTAGAGGATTCGGGGCTCAGGGGAGGCTAGAAAAGGCTTGAAAAAAAGTGGCACTCAGTATGGCACATGTAGGCACCTCACTTTTGGCACCTGATGTGGCACTCACTTACGGCACCTTATTGGCACTCACTGTGAAGCACTCATTGCAACTCAATTGGCAACTCACTTGGCGACTCACCTGGCACTCGACCTGGCACTCATCTAATACTCAAAGAACACTAATATAGAACATCACTAGAGACTTCTTACGGTGATTGGGAACATCAAACCATCAAGTTAGGCGTGGGCCAAAATTGACCCATCGTATATGGCAAGGTTAAGGACGAAATATCGTGGTCAAACAAGGTAAAGACAAAGACGTCAAAAGAATAGGGCTAAAAGCCCTTAAAGGAAACCCAAAAATTACCGTGGGTCAAATTTGACACACGGTAATTTTTGATCTTCAAAAGCCGAAGAAATATCATGTCAAACAAGTTAAAGACATCAAAAATACGGGCTAAGCCGCACTAAGGAAGGACAAAAAATTGCCGTGGGTCAAAATTGACCCATGGAAAACCAGAAGGGTTGGTCGAAAATTTCCGATGAGTTTTATTCGGCCAAAATTGACCATGGGGAGAAGACCAAAGGCGTATGCCAAAAAATTACGTGGGCCAAAAGTTGACCATGGTATCTGGCAAGGTGGTCAAAAACAGGTAAAGGACATCAAAAAAAGGGCTAAGCCCTAAAGGAAGATCAAAAATAACCGTGGGGCAAAATGGCCCACGGTCGAAAAAAAAAATTTAGGGGGGGCGTAAAATGGCAGGAAACGTACAACGGTTGCTGACGAAACCGTTTGGCGCACCCTTTCTTCGAAAGTGGTGCCAAAAAATTAGGGTTACAAAAAAATTTGGGTTGCCAAAAAATTAGGGTTGCCAAAAACATAGTAGGAGTTTTCTCAAAACAAATACCGTGGCGCCAAAAATGACCCAGTGGAGCGAAGGGGTTGGTCGAAAAAAGGAAGGCCAAAAAAGGTCAGCGTCAGTAAAAAATTCCGAGCTTCAAAAAAGTCAAGGTCAGGTAAAAAATTCGAGCTCAAAAAAGGTCACGGTCAAAAAAAGGTCAGGCAAGGTCGGTCAGGTAGGTAAGGTTTTTCCTCGCTCAGAGATGGTTTTTGGCAGAGCGGAATATTAGCACCTACTACTAGTCTCATCGATTTGATATAATCTTTTCAGATTTTTTCTACTTATAATCCCTTTAAAAACGCTCCTCTGGCAAACATATAAGCGTTCCATTTTTTATGTCGCCCAGGAATTTAGGGGGGGCAAGTGCCCCCCTGCCCCCCTCCTCACGCCAATGTATAATAATATGATCAAGATGGATTCATTTAGTGGACTTTTGATGGTTGCTTGATGCAATACCAAAGAGATGCATTTTGCATTTACCAAGAAGAATGCATTAAGCACAATGGCCATTAGAATTAATCCATAAGTATTTCTGAATTTAATGAAGCGCTTCGTAAATCTCTCCTTGAAACAAAAATGAATAGATAGATAAACAACAGGGTAAATAGTATATAGCCAGATCTTCATCATGCTTAGAAACTAAACGCGCGCACATAAAACTATGAATAAGAAATTAAAGAAAAAAAACATGATCACGATGTAAAATCTTTAACAAGTTTTTTACACAAGATAAATTAAAAATATGACATTAGAAATCATACAAGCAGAATTTTAAATAATTAAATGATTTTAAATTCTTGCATTTCCTTTGACAGAGGAAGATTTATGTGAAAGAGGATCTATGATCTAATTGCTAATTTTTTTTTTCTTTAAATTTCATTATAACAAGCCAGATATTCTGTCGAATTTAGAAAAGATAATTCGAATATGTCGTCGGAAATCTACAGCTTCCCAATCCGTCTATAGTGTGTCATTGAATATTATGAGCTGAAAATTTGATTAGATTACAGTGAATAAATTGAAGGAGGTTCACCATTTACTAATCATTTTGAGATTAATCTACTTTTCATTATTTCATTTATTATTTATATTATTTATTTATTATTATATTTTATTTTGAGAAGCATCTGTTGTAAATAATTGCATGTTCTTTTTATGCAAGCAATCAGGCAATCAATCACTCAACAATATATATTATATATATATAATATATATATATATATTAATATTATATTATTATATATATATATATATATATATATATATATATATATATATATATATATATTATATATATATATATATATATATATATAATATATATATTATATATATATATATATTATAATACAGATATATAGATATATTATTATTATATATAATATATATATATATATATATAATATTATATATATCATATATATATATATATATTTAATAATATCATATATATTATATATATATTATATATATATATATATTGATATATATATGATATATATAATATATATATATTATATATATATATATAGTATAGATATTAAAGCTACCACTCTTAACGACTTTAATTTCTATACAGTAACGACTACCGACTCACGGATCAGAAGCCCGTACATGGAAAGGGGTGTAAATCAATGGCTCTTTATGCGACCGAACAGTAGTAGCAGAGTTCATATTGAGCAACGGTTTCTTTTACCCCACCTGACCTTTTTACCCCCAGGCCTCTTTTACCCCACCCTAAATTTTGGGCAACCAAAATTTTTTATAACCCAAATTTTTACCTTGCCTTGATTGCCCCCTATTTTTGGCCTTGACCTTTTTTGACCTTGACCTTTATTGGCCTTGACTTTTATTGAGCCTTGTAAGCTTTTTGGCGCTGTGAAGGGCGCGCAACGGTTTGCAGAAGCAACGTTGTACGAGTAGCGCCCCCTATTTTTTTGCCCCCACCTTTAGGGGCTTAGCCCCATTTTTTTGAGAACTGGCCTATTGATATTTCGGTTTTGGCCTGTGATATTTTCGGCCATTGACACGGTATCAAGGCTGAGAAAATATGAGCCATTCTTAAAAATTAGACCTTCTTAAAGGTCAATTGGGGATAAGATAAGGGATTATCTTGAAGCTACGGTCCAGTTAGCCTGTCACATTGCCTTTGGTAGGTATCTCCTAACATGAGGTCATGGAGGTACCTGACCTGTATTTGGATCTGTCCTAACTTATTTCCATCGGTGCGTCGCCACACACACACACACACACACACATGCTAGGCTACTTATACACACACGCACAACCGCTAGGGCTACTTATACACACATACACCCACCCATAGTGAACACTTACACTCACGCCCTCACCGCTACACACACAACACCCATAGACACTTTACAACTATGACCACTTATACACACTATGTCACTTGTAATTCACACATACACTATGGCACTTATTACGCACATACACTATGACACTATTTTCACACGACATTCACGTATGACACTTGATACAACACTTACACCTATAGACACTTACACGTTCACCCATAGAACACTTACACTCAACCATAGACGACCCTTACACTTACCCATAGACACTTACAGCTCACCATTAGGACCACTTATTACACACACTCAACATACATACAACACACACTCACATACATCACACACTATGACACTTCAACGCATACTACACTCACCATAGACACTTCACACTAGCCATATACACTTAACACCTTACATCATCAGATCCATTACACTTACGCTCACACTCGATATTTTGATGGCCTCAGATTTATTGATGGCTCAATTTTGATGCCTCAACTTTGTTACCTCAGCTTTGATGGTTCATCTTTTGATGCCTCAGCTTTGTGACGTCATCTTTGGCGCTCATCTTGATGGTTCATCTTGAGAACTGAACTTTGATGACGTCATCTCTGACGGATCATCTTTGATGGTGTCATCTTTGATGGCGTCCTATATTGATGAACTCAGCAATTATTGATCGGTTCAAGTACAATTTTATGATGGTTCAGGCACATTTTGATGGTTCCAATCACGCGTATAAGGAGTACTTGGGATGTACTATTAGTATTTCTATGAGTATTTCTATGAGTTGACCAGGTAGACGGCCAGGTGAGTGCCAAGTGAGTGCCCATGTAGTGCCAAGTGAGTGCCAATGGGTGCCAATGAGTGCCAAGTGCCAAGTGAGTGCCACATACTGCCAAGTGAGTGCCACATAGTGCCAGATATAGTGCCAACTTTTTTCAAGCCTTTCTAGCCCTCCCTGAGCCTAGAATGCCTAATATGGGTGTCTACCCCTTGGTTATAAGGTCATTGAGAATCGATTGGTTTATATATACAAGTTGCTGGCATGCTTCCAACTATTGAGTTTGGTCTTTTTCAGTTAACAACTTTAGCCTTATATAGTATATATATAGTATATATATAGTATATATAATTAATATATATATTAATTATATCTATATACTATAGTATATAATATATATAATGATATATATACACACACACACACAGCACACACACACTCTCTCGATATTTTGAAGCCTCAGACTTTCGATGCCTCAGCCTTTGTTGGCTCAACTTCTGTTGGCTCATCTTTGAATGGCGTCAAACTTTGTTGCGCCCAACTGTGATGGCTCAACTTTGATGGTTCAACTTTGAACGTTGTACATCTTTGATGACTCATCTTTGATCGACGTCATCTTTGATACCACCTATATTGATGACCTAACTTTGAATGACGTCATTTGATCCGTTTCATCTTGACGACTCAGATTTATTGATGTTCAGTACATTTTGATGGTTCCCAAATCACGTAAGAAGCAGGGCGCAGCTACGCCCTCCGGTGAATAGGGCCCACGAACCCGGCCCGCGCGTACACCGCCCGCCTGCGCGCGCCCGCAGGCGCAATAATCCCGCCGCGCGAATGAAAAAATATATTCTACTATGAGTCATTCATTTTTATTTCATACTTAAACATTTTTATTAAAAACCATTTTCTCGCGATCCATAAACTGCTAAGTCATTACAGACCCTATTATTATTTAACTCAATAGGTAGTTATTAACATTATTTTTATCTTTATATTTTTTACTAATACTTTTTAATTATAAATTTTTAAAATTGTATGAAGAAGAAAAAAAGCCAGAGTGCGATATATAGATCATTTATCATTTTATACAATTGTAGCGAATTTTAAAAACATTATTACTTAACAGACCTTAAAGCCAGTAAATCAGTAAATTCCATAGAGTGTTACTAAGCAACGAAGGGCATTAGTATGCTGTTGTTTTACTCTTTACTGCCTATAACTACAAATAGTTTACTGCTTTAACTACATATATGTTATTAACATACTACCTTAAAGCAGTAAATCCAAGTAAAATCAATTAGAGGTGTTACAATAGCAAAAGGGGTTAGTATGCTTATTGTTTTAACTGCTTGTACTTCTTATAACTCGCATACTGTTTTACTGGCTTTAACTCATTTATATTTATTACAACATTACATACCTCTAAGCAGTAAATCAGTAAATCAATAGAGGTGTTACATAGCAACAAGGGGTTAGTATGCTTTTGTTTTACTGCTTTACTGCTTTAACTCATATGTTTTACTGCTTTAACTCATAAGTTATTTATTAACATTTACATACCTTAACAGCAGGTAAAATCAATAGACGGTGCTTACATAGCCAACAAGGGAAATTGGTATGCTTTTTGTTTACTGCTTTACTGCTTAAGCCTCATATGTTTTACTGCTTTAACTGCTTTAACTCAAGTTTACTGTTTTACTGCTTTAACTCATATGCTTTACTGCTTTAACTCATATATTTATTAACATTATGTTTTTTATTTTGTTTTAATACTTTTTTATTTATTTTTATTAGTTTTTAATATTTTCATTTTATTATTTATTATTTTATTTTGATTTTATGATTATTATTTTATTTTTATTAATTATTTTTATTATTACTATAGTAGTTATTTACTTCATGACCTACTTTGTTTAATTATGTCGATTATAACACAGACACACACACCAACACAACACACACACACCACACAACACACACACGAAACAACAACACACCTACTACCCTACACATCATACATAGAACATACACTAAGTTATGACACCGGAGGTAATTTTGGCCGGAGGCCGGATGAGCGGACGGCCGTGAGAACAGAGAATAAAATTTTTAATTCGGACCGGCAGGCCGGGTCTCCGGCCGGAGGAATGAGAAATTTCCAGATTTTTACGTTACTTATACATCATAGTATATATATAGTATTATATTATATATTTATATATATATATATATATATAATATATATATATATATAATATATAATACTATATATATATATCATATATATATATAATATATAATATATTTATTATATATATATATAACTATATCATATATAATTTATTTATATACTTTATATATACATATATAATATAATATATCATATATTATATATATATATATACTAAAATATACTATATTATACTATATATTATATATATATATATATAATATTATATATATATCATATTATGAGGATTGAACTCTGAAACAAATTGCAATTATCATAACCTTCGGTTTTTCTTGTCCGGATCGCTAAGTAGTAAGTAACTACCTAGAAAATTACACTCCTTGAAAAGGGCTAAACCCGTGAGGTGTGAAACTACTTGAATTGCGCTACTGGAAATGACATTCACTAATCAAGCAGGAAACCCAAAGGAAAGGATTTCAAAATATTATAGCGCAAAACCTTTACTAGATCATCTTGAAAAAAAAACAATACTTATTTTTTGAAGGTAAAAAGAAATAATATAATGAATCTTCAAGAGGAAAAGTGGCCGAAAAAAAGAAAACATGATATCACTGACACAGCAGATGATGATCCATGTCCATCCGTATCATCAACTTCTACCTCTATTAAAAGATTTCTTAGCATACACTGTTTGAATAACTGATTTAAAACAAAGATTGGGAAAATTGAATGAATAGAAAAAGCACAATAAATTCAATTCAAATTGGGAAAGCTTGAATTTCAGTGGACAAGTATCTGCCATTTTCAGTTTGTCGAAGCATTCAGATTTAAGAGAATTAATAAATCACGTATGTCCACAATTTAAATTATTCCATTCCAATGGAGGTACTTTTCGAAAACGAGATTATCACACAATACTATAAAGGGTACAAGAACAAAATAGCACTTTCAGCTGCCCAAGAAATTAACCTATCATTAAATCAGATATTTGGATTGACATTATATAACAATGAAAGCTTCATAAGTATGTCAGGGCACATTGGATTGATAAGATTTTCAAAGGAAGAGTGGAGCATTACAAATTCAGTAGTTTTAGTTTCTCATTCAGCAGAAAAATATATGTTCTGAAAAGTGAGGAAACACTTAAGAGCTTGGAAATTTAAAAAAGAAAATATTCATGTTTCCTGCTGAAAGAGATTACATTACAAAAGGTATGATGAGAGCGATAGGTGTTATAAATGAGACCTGTTTTATTCATTCCTTTACAGCTAGTAATCTTTAATTGATTTTCTCAAAAAATCAATTAAAAATATTAATTAACTTCATGTAGGAAAATTGTAGGTCATTTTAGTAGATCACCAATTGCTTCACAACTAAATTAACGTGAAATTTAAAAATCTTAATATGCCCAATTCACCAGCTTATCAAGATTGGACAAGATGGAATTCAATCATAATTTTATATGCTGCAAAGGATCATAGAGAAAAAAAAATTGCCAATTATTATATCTTCTTCTCAAATTCGAAAACAATCTAGATATCTTAAATGCAAATCACTGGAAGCTAATGGGAAATAATAGATTTGCCTACAACCATTTGAAGACCATTTACACTAAAAAGGGCAGAGTCGATGATGGATGCTAGATTTATCTGTGTAAAACCTGCAAGTTTATTTTTATTAGAAGAAGATCGCCACCACTCACGGCTGGGCCCTTCTCATTAAGTCATATGCAAATTTTAGCAAAAACGGAAGGTAGCCGTTGGATAATGTTCAAAAAGATGAACTTTTGAAATTCCATTACCGAACTTTTTTTGGTCCTTTTTCATAAGATACTTATTGTTACTAGTGCAACAGTTTCTTAAATCACAATAATAAATTATCTCCTTTGACACAAATCTCAGTCTGATCAGAATAAAATAAAATTTAAGTTGCTCAAAGAGTCTAAAAATTTTATAAAGAGGGCTAAGAAAATATCTACAATAAGTTCAGGGATTCTGATGGAACAAAATTGATTGATGCAAAAATGATCAGTCTTATACAGATTCTCTTGCAAGAATCTGAAACGATGAAACGCAGGATATTAGATAAGGAAAACCACCGATTATCAATATATCTTCAGAAGCATACAGTGCTATGATGGACAATGTACAAGGAAAAATCGTATAGAAGAAAAATGAGAATATTTCCATGATATCAATCACAAACCAAGTGGACACTGATTCAAAGGAGGAAAAAAGTTAAAATGCAAACAGCAGAGAGAGAAAACAACATGAATTGAAAATACTTTTCAAAACTTACTGTGAGATAAATTATTTTGCCAGCACAACAAATTATAGAAACCGAAATCGGTGCTGATCTACACTGTTATCGGTGGAAAAGGAAAGAAAAGCTTCTTATGATTCAACTGATTGCTCTTACCTGAAAGTTAGCTAGGAAATATCTTATCTTTTTTTTTTTTTTTTTTTTTTCTTTTTTTTTTTTACAGTTGTACACCACCACTACACGGGCACGAGACCTATTCAGGAGGGTGTGAGCAGCACACCAAAGGTTATCACTCCGCTAGCGCAAATTACGCAGATGAGCAAGACGCAGGCTTTAATGAGGGATATTTAAATTCAACAGGGAACACAGAAGATAGAACGAGAATTCCACAGAACAGACCGGTGGCAGGAAAGAAGGAAGCCACAGCAGAGAACTAGCCTAGGAGTTTACCAAGATCCACACACAAACTCTTATGTCAACCTTCAGTGTTATTTAGCGAGAGAAATGTTTAGCACAAGCAGGCGAAAATTATCTACAAGTAAAAAGGAATCCGTCTTTGTCGCAGCACTAGAGCTGAATGTAGTTACTGTCTTCCTCATCAACTATTTTAAGAGCACTTAATTTTAAAATATTAGAGAATGCGTTACCTAAAAATAGAAATGAATTAAGCTATTTTACTTTATCTTTTTTCTATAATTTCCTTTTTATCAATTATTTAATTAACTTTTCTTCCCTTTTATCTTTTTATTTGCTCTTTCGATAAGCAACTTTCATAAAGCGCTTCACTTATATTTTTTTTATCGATCTATTGAATTTATAAGTATAATATATATATAATTATATATATATATATATAAAATATATTATATATATATATATATATATATATATATCATAATATAATTTATATATAATATATATATATATTAGATATTATTATAATATATATATATATTTATTGTTTTGTTTGTTAAAACTTTTAAAACTTTAACATAAATATAAAGTATATCAAGCGATAATTATATCATAACTTTTTTAGAAATTATTAGGTCGATAAAATCAAATGTTGTTCATATTCCTATCGTCGCCATTTGCCATTGTCTATTTTGTATTGCACTTTATTCTTCGCGAACATAAAGAAATTGGATTAAATTGTTAGGGGTTGTCATTTGGGATAGCAAAAAAGTTTAAGTTGTTCACTCATAGCTTAATTAGTCACATTTAGTGAGCAAATATATTTCAACTTATTCTATTATTATATATTATTATAGTTATATATTACGTTTATACAGTATGTAGATGCATTAAAATCTACAAATCACTACAACAAAAAATCTCTA